>BGPR01037027.1:0-15289 GCA_013235015.1 Araneus ventricosus
GAGTTCGACAACGACTGGACCTCGCAGCGTATTTCCGAGGTGTATATAGGTATGGCGTCAGTAGGCGAAAACACCAGCGCCACCTACACATTTCCCACTAAAATAAATATTTCTTTTCACATGTATTTACAAGGTGTTCCATATGTTTGTCCAACCCTGTTTATTATTAGCAATATCAGAATTTGGAATTTGAATTGTCTTTCAATCGGAATAAGCTAAAAGTAATTGATTGATTTTGGAAATATATAATATAAATTTAAGATAGCAAAATCTTCTGTCCTTGTAGTTTCAGATCTAACGTTATTAATATTATTAAATGCTAATCCGATGCAGCAAAGGCGGTCCCTTGTATCACCTCAATCATAAAACCATCTGAATGTGATTTTACCGTTCAGTTATTCAAATAAAATTTCAATTTTCGATTTAAAGTATGGAATTTTTTAAAGGTATCCAGTGTTTTAAATTTTATCTACAAATCTTTTCACAGCATCTGAGTTCTTATAATGCTATTTCCAGTCCAGAAATATTTTCTATGTAGAGGGCGCTGCTAATAGCCAATGTTTTCTTATAATGATGTATCGTACACTCCTGAACGAATTCATGGAGCCGAGTTCTTAGAATGGGTCCGTTGCTATAAAATCGTTCGGATCCGGACAAATACAAAAATAAGGAACAGAATTTAGAAGAGTCGTTTCATTCTTTACATTTCATTAACAGCAGTTAAAAATTGAACATAAGTCATTCTTGTTAAAAAGAAGTTTATGGTTAAAAATAAAGACTTATGTTACACAATGACAAATTACAGCCATAACATAAAGAAAGTTTGAAAATAATTATTATTCTCTCATCATCGTGTGAATACATATATTATAATTTTTATTTATTTGTTTGCAATCATTGATCATAGATTAATTTTGTTTTAAACTTTTGATTTTGTCCATAAAATTAATTTATCAAATAAATATAAAATAAATCATATAGTGTAGTAGTTTTCGAAAAAAATGAAAAAAATATTTTTTATGTATTTTGCTGCTTTCAGAAAATAGCTACATTTTCTGTTAAAAGTCACATAACAAATCTTATAATTTCTAATAAGAAGGAATATATTCTTAAGTACTGTGTCGTTTTATTTAACTACAGCAATTTATATTTAAAAAATATGATTCACTCTGCTCCAAAAGTTAAAGAACAAGCTATCTTTCGAATTCCAAAAAAAGAGGGAAAGAAAAAAAAAATTCAGTTTATATGAAAACTTATATTCATTAAGTCAGACATAAAAAAAATAATCTAAAGTTTTGTTTGTTAGAAATCAAACATTAGTTAATCACATCTCTGATTTTCAAATTACTTACATATTAAATTGTGTGTGTTTTTGAATTATGTTTATTGGTCTTAATTTTCAAGTGTTTAATTTTTGTTGACTATGTCCAGCAGAAGTTGTTACCCGATTCTTTGAAATGGAGGGCATTCGGGTGGATGAAATAAACTATGTTGCAGCACTCCTTGTGCCTCTCGCAATTTGGTCCACAGGCTTGGGAATCTGCTCCAATAGTTACAAGGAGAACTCTCCTAGGTCATTTACAATGGCGTAGCTAGGGTAACCAATTACTAATCACTAACTTTCTCTCCATATTAGGTCAAAGCATCATTAGGATTAATCCATACTTCAACTCATTACGATCGAAGATTGTGGCCCAGCGAGGCCGTGTGCTTCGCCCACGTACAATCGTCACTGGCTAGGTCATTTACAATGGCGTAGCTAGGGTAACCAATTACTAATGACCGGCCGAGCGAAAATCCGCCCGGGAGAGAAACTGGTCGGAATACCTCCTACGAACAACAACCCGGCCTCCGTCTGCATCAATGTCACCACAACAGTCCTGACCATCATCAGAAGGAACATTAAAACCCGAAGGTGAACTAACGTATGTATCTATGCCCATGTCCGGCCATCTTCCCACGAACTACTGAATTCTGAAACGAGCTGAAAGCACCAAAAGATGGGAAATAATCCAAGGAATCAGTTTTGACCATTCAAATTCAGAAATTACATTTAGTTAAAAAGATATTAATTAAAAACGTGCAAATTAATGAAATATTGTGCCGCCATCTATCGGCAGCTCCTATAACTATCTGTCACATCGGTTGTTCTTGCATCTGGTTTCTACAAAAGGTTTTATTTTTTTCCTTTTGGGGGAGCTTCCGCGTTTTGGAGTTTTGATTTTTAAACAAGGGAAAAAATCGTTTTCCTGCATTTTTTTTTCTTTTTTTGTCGTGCGGTGTTTTATTTCGCAACATTTACGTTTTCTGGGGAAAATATTTATTCGTTTTTATCCATTTATTTCTTTCATTATTATTTCAAATACGGGCAAGACGAAAATATATGTTTCTGGTGTTTAATTTATCAGTTTGGTGTACTATTAAATCGTTTATCGCTTCCGTTTTTAATTTTGTTTTATTTTAAAATTTTCAAAACAAATACTATGCTAACCTGTTTTAATTTATAAACATAGGAATTCTCGCGTTTTCATTCAAACCATACTGTTTTAAGATAGTAAAAATGCTAGCATTAAAAGCTTTAATCCAACAAGAGAGGACTCAAAACAGATTTACGTTTGTTGGGGAAGCTTAGTGACAATATTTGTAGGAAAAAACAGAAGAGAGCATATGGATTCAAAGGAGATTTACGTTTTTTGGGGAAAGTTAGTGACAATATTTGTAGAAAAAATGAACCGGAGGCGGGGATATGAAAATAAAGTATTAAAATCACTAGATTTGAAAGAATATTTACGTTTGTTGGGGAAGGTAAGTGACAATATTTGTTGAAAAAAAAAGTAGGCGGGCATTCGAAAAAATATGGATCCCGAGTCCTCACATAACAACACTTCTCTCCACCAGGGAATGACGCATTATTCGAGATAGCCCATGCAACGCCGGGCCACACAGCTAGTTAATAACATAAATCTCGTAGCAAATGAAGTGTACCGCACTGATATCGGAAAAAAGAAATTGCAGATTATCTAAATCTCATAACAAAATAAAATAATAGCCGAAACAAGTGAAAATAATTATTAACTTATTTTTAAACCTATAAGTGCATATCTACGTATTTAAAATTATTTGCAAAATCAGAGGACCAGTCCTCCATCCCCAACCATTGGATCAATTTCGACAATTTTTATTTCATACGAAAAGCTTATGACTCCTAGTATGTCATCAAAGATCACCTGTACCCTATCACCCTCAATTTTCTAGAGAAATCGGAAAAATACTACTTCACAGCACATTGTCTAAAGGGAAAATTAACTACTGGACCGATTTCGACAATTTTTATTTCATATGAAAGCTCAAGACCCCTAGATACATCTTCAATTGTCGCCTCCCCATCTCTATCCTTCATTTTCGATAGAAATCTCAACACTACTTCACTATACATTCTCTATGGAGAAAACCTTGACTGAGTCCCTAGTCTCAATAATTGGGCCGATTTCGCCAATTCATCTTGCCACTCCGTAAGCATAACTAACCAATAAGAATGCCCCACGTTTATTGCGCAACTTTAAAATAGCATTTTTGATCAGTACCAGCTTCACTGTATACGGCTCTTCAAGAAAGTGCAAAATGCTTATTGAAGGGGATGGAAACTTTATTTAAAGCGATATTATACTACATTTATGGTTCTGAAAACTTTTAGGCTTTTCGTTTTATAACCCGATCTACTAATCTATTTTCAGGAATAAAGACTGAAAAAAGTAGTGGTTGCGAGCCAGTACGAAGCACAACGAGTTCTGCTAGTCTCTACTTATAACAAAATATAATGTGTTTGTATGTTGGCGCTCTATCGACGGCTACGGCTCTACAGGGAAAACCGATGGACCTTGAGCTACGAAATTTGACTTACGAAAAGTTGGAATGTGCGTCTCGGAGCTATTTTTTAAAACTTTTAATTAATTGAAAATTAATCAAAATTTAGGCGTTTTTCCTTGGTATATTCCGAAAATATTATAGCACGAAAATGGTTTTTATACCATCTGAAAATTCACTAATTGATCTTTTTAATGATATCAAATTACCGTACAGTTTTCCTCTAATTTTAATAAATTTATAAAAATAATTTTAGGCATAATTTACAATAATACTTTTCAGTATTGCAATGTGATATTTGCGTGTTTCGCTTCCATTCTTGAAAGCTAATATCCTAATGGATTTTGCTTTGTTTTTGGTTGCATCAATTTTTCTATGAAATCTGTAAACAAAGTTCTCTAAGGTAGTAATTATAATTGGAAATATGTCCAGTAAGCTGAATGATTATGGTTTCTTTATTTTAATTATTTTTATCAGCATGTTTTAATCCAGCCAATGCTGAAAGACGTGAAGTGTGTTGGGCCATTTTCATATGGAATGGCGTATTTTGTATAAGGAATAAGAAAGTGAAGTTGGGGCTGACGACGTGCAATTAGATGCTAAAAGATACGTGCAGTTCCTTGACTCTGTTAGTGACGTTTACGTAGACAATGAACGGAACAAATGCAAAGCTACTAAAAGAACACAACTTAAGTATGTATCACAGTTTGAAGTTTAAAATTACTTTGTGAAGGGAACTATGTCTTTTTTTATCCTGTATTGTATGTGAATCTTCGGTGCCAAATTTCATACCCATTTTCATTGATCTAAAAACAAGCTTAATCTTCTGATTCGGTTTTTCTTGGAGTCAAGTTTATAGTGAACGTATTTTCTTTCAGCTTTCCTGTGCAAATTAATTCACCATCTTCACTATATATGAATGCTCCTTTCTCATTTAACAAAACTTCATTTCCACTTTTTAATATACTTGGTACTGATAACAAATTACATCTTAGCTTTGGGGCGCAAAAAACATTCTTTAACTTGACATTCATTGAAGCTTCATCCATTGTAATTGTCTTCAGTTCACCTCGACACATTGACTCAATATTTCTATCTTCCACAGCAACACTAATAATTTTATTTTCAACTTTCTTGTTTACCAGCCAAGTTTTATTTGGTGTCATGTGACATGTGCAAGCAGAGTCGAAATGCCATTCAGTTAAGGCATCATCTGTGTCTTCTTCATGAAAGGTGAAGGCAAATTCCTTTTTGTCAGAATCTTTGGAAATGTTCGCATGCTCGCTCCTGTGTTGATCACAGTTTTTGTCCATTCACTCTATTTCTTTCAGAATTTTGGTTTTTTTTTCTAAACCAGCAATCCTTTTGGAAACGTCCAGGTTTATTGCATATGTAACAGGACTTGGCTTCAGTGGCGTACCTACATAAAATGGCGCCCAGGGCAAATACCAAAACTGCGCCCCCCTCTTTTTTCTTCTCAAATGTGATCCCTATTTTCTTTTCGGAAACTTTATGCCTGGGAGTACAAAGATTAAAAGTGCAAATAAACTTAAAAAATAACAAATAAAACATTTTGAGTTAATCTTGAGTTGAAAATAACATAAAAAAATTCTTTTGAGGGGCCTTCAGCCCCACATTCTTTCTTCTTCATTGCTGCATATTTTTTGAATAAAAACGAAGCTGAAATAAGAAAAACCACGCTTTTAACTAGAAGATTTAAAAAATATCATGAATTGTAAATTGTTAAATATTTCTCTGACTTATGAAGGCAATCGAAAGAATTTCCAGTTTTATTTTGTATCATATTAATTTTTTTTTACTACTGAGGCAAATTTTTGCGACATAATGAATAACAAATAATTCATTTCATGCTCGAGTGTATTTAAAAGTAGCTAAATATTTCTGTTCAAAAATCAGGTGAAAGTGTGAAATAAACATACAAAAGATGCCTGCAGCAAAGCTTCTAATAGAATTATAAAAGTGTAGTTTTATGAATTTAGATTCATTCATTTTATGCTGTGCAAAACTGAAGTTAACAAAACCTGCCAAGAGGAATTAGTGTTTCATAATTAAATAATATAAAAAATTAAAGATGTTTAACTCGATGATAGTATAATAATTTCATTTTTTCGGATTTAATGCATTTTGCAAATCTGACAGAAAGGTTATGTCTTCTTGCTGGAGAGATTAAGCTTTTAAGTGCTGAAGGTTCGTGGGAAAAGACAAGATTGTTGATTTTATCGAGACAAAAGCTTGAACTAGACATCTTAATTAAAACTAAAACACTAAGACTGAAGTAATCAGTCTAAAATTTAAATTTAGAATAATTTTCACTGAAATAAATGAAAATATACACATTATCGACGTCATATCCAAAAGAACTTCAGGCATGGGCATGACGATATCATTTTTTAGAATTATTATCATGATGAGGATAATAATCTTCAAAACTACCTTTTCGCAATATACAAAAGAAAAGTACATGCAAAAGGCATTTAATACTTCGTTTGAAAATCATTTTATTGGAAAAAATCTGCTGTTAACCTATCGGAACAATTGAGATGTACTTCATAATTTAATTTTAAATCTTCCTACATGCTTATTTTATTCTTTGTCACTTTAAATGTAAATTCTTTTAGAGAATCCTTGCTATTTTAAAGAAAATTAATTAAAAAATTCAATGTCAATTTAAGATCTGTTTGCAAGGTCTGCAAGATCTGTTTGTTTTTGCCAGTAATTGCAAAATTTTATGCGGTCTTTTTTCTCTCTCTCTCTCCCTCTGTTTTTTGCGTTTGGCAGAACAACTGCATCTACGTTCGATAAACACTGTCGCATTAATTAATAAAGTATCTCATTAATTATTAAAGACACTGCTTTCATTTATCTTGATTTAACGTCAATACTGATTGATAATTTTTACCAGGAATTGCAAAACTTTATGCGTTCTTTTCTCTCGCTCAGTATTTTTTTGTTTGCTTTTGGCGGAACATAGCATCTAGGTTTTGCGAAATAAAATTTAAAATAAACACTATCGCATTTTAATCATGCAAATTATGCAAATATTCAGCGCTAAAAACAATGTAAAGATAGCGAACATACGTCTTTTAAAGTTGCTGGAGTTCTCTTACTCTGCACAAAAAAACAAAAACAATTGACGTATATTTCCCGTTCTTCACTCTTTGCTGATTGAAAATACGACTGAAACTTGCTAGCCATTTATCACCAATTTCCAAAGAAACTGATGTCCATTCAGTGTTTATCATGCATACCGTGAGAAACCATAAGAACCATCAGGTCAGAAGAAAGTATCAGGAACCCCGCAGAGATAATCGTCCCAAACCATCCTCCCTTATACCACCCAGTAGGGTGGGAGCTCTAAACGAGCTTTTAATTTCGCGATGAGGGTTTCGGTCAGCAAATCTCTAAAATATAATATTACTTATTATTTTGCCTCAGCGTGAGGTTTCCGGGTTGTAAAAATGACTGTATCCTGAAGATTTTCCCACACTTTGTTGAAATAATTTCAATTTTTAAGAATCTTAGGAATAAGAGCTTCAAAAAAAAACCTACTTTTATATTTAATAAAACCAATTGATTCCTTAATTTTGCGCCCCCTTGCAATTTCGCCCAGGGCACTAGCCCCACCCTTGTTACGCCACTGCTTGGCTTTATGTCTGTCACCAAACTTATATACTTGGAAATTTTCATTTCCCCTCTCAGCATTTTTCTTCTGAAAATTCACTATGGTTTGTCTCAAGTCAACTAATGGTATGGCTCTATTAATTGAAAGAGGCAATGTAATAGACTCAAAAGTATCTGGCAATCCCTCGATGAGTTGTCAATGTTCTGCTTGATGTCGGAAACTATCATATACTATTATGCTATTGATTATTTTCATTTAAGTTCCACAGCAAATAAAATTTTATTAATTTACATTCACTTCTTTTCTAAACAACTTTCCTCCAATCATTTACATTTTTTCTCCCTAGTTCTAGTGAATATGAATCACTTTTTATTTCTGAAAAAAACCGTTTCAACCGCAGCAAAATATTAAATACTTTAATTATTGCAATAATGTTTCCTAAAAAGTTGAAAGAATTCAAAATAATGTCGAGTCTAATTATTAAATAAAACGTATACACACAATTTATTTTGCGATAACTAAATTATACGTTGGGTAGAAAAAATTGCCTGATTTGTTTGTAATTATAATTAAATTTCCACTTGTTAAAATGCGTCTATTAAATAACTGAAACTTTTTTTATGCATTATAAAAAAACATCTTGTATGCAGTTTTTTTTTAAGCTGACACTACTCAGTAGCTGGATCGATCAGTTGAAATGCCACCAAACTTGGTAGGAGCACCAATAAAACGTAGGGTAAAAGGACTCCTTAAAAAAATAAGCTACGAAAGTTGCCGATAGGGGAAAATGTGGCGCTGCTGTGGTCTATCACCAAAGCAATCCTGTATATATTAATTAGCTTGATATTTAAATTACTACTTTTAAAACGTAATGAAGTGAAACCTGGAAATGTAGGTGAATTTTCAATTATAATGTAATTAAAGATTCCAAACCAAAACTCTTTTATTAAAAGATAATGTTTGTTAAATAAAAAAATCTGTTAAAAAGAATTAATTATTAACTACGAGGTCAGCTTTTCGCCTTCTACAGAATTTATTGAGAAAAACAAAACAATGTCCTAAAACTGTTAAGCTTAAAATTTTAAATTCACTTGAAGAGATGATTATTTTGTTAAAGTATATACCTGAGGTTATCATAAATACTAATTGAATATAAATAATACCTTTGAGAAAAGAAACCCTTTGTAAGCCAAATTAATTTATGTAACTAACAAGCTAGAATTAAATTTTATATAACTTTTTGAAGTAAAGTATGAAAGCAATGGTACTATAATCTTCGTTTCCTTTATTTTAAACTGTTGAAACAAAATTTCTGTACAATGATTCAGATACAGGATTAGCATTTTAAAAATGCTTGCCTAGCTCAGCAGGCCAATGGAGTAATAACTTAATCTATAATAGGTGGCGCTGTGTTTGAATTATTTTTGGGAATGTTACCAGTCTCATGCATTACTAAATTACGAACCTCTTTCTTAAACATTAGCCTAATGGAGAAGTTGGCTTGGAAATATTAACTTTGCAGTTGACTGAAAATAATATAGTGATTGGTCAGAATGCTACAGAACCCTAACTTAAATGGTTTTGTTAAGATATTGTTAATTAAAGTTTCGTTTGTTTTATCTACACATTGCAGCTGTTGAGAAAAAAATGTTTCAAAAGTAATTTGATATATGTGTGTTTGCATGGAATAGTTTTTTAAATGTATGTTTTTTCCCATTTTATACAGATCAAAATGGGTATGAAAATCTAATTGAGTATCAAATTATAAAAATCAATCATTTGTTGACATATAGTGATGTATAGTAATAGCATGAAAGTTCAGGTTGAAAAATAGTTATTTTTAATGCAAAAGATAAGATAAAGTCCATTTGACAAAAATAATTTTTTACCCCAACACATATTATGTTTGTCAGTTTTCTTAGATGATAAGCTTTGTTTTTAAATTGTGACTCATTCAAAATTACTCCATTATATTTAGTATAATTTTTTCATCATATTATTTTCATATGATATGTTCTCATCATTGGGTTTCATACTGTATCAATTGAAAAGAAAAGTCAGAATAGCCTACTAGAATGCAACTCAAAAGCTGTATATGAATATCGGACAGAATATTTAAATGGACTAATGACTCTTGCAAATCGTAGGTCATTTAATAAATGTACTGACATTCCGTCTTTGTTGCAATTTAGTAACCACCAGTTTGTTTTCTAAAATCACGCACAATACATGAGAATGTAAGCGATTTTTCTCATTTGCTTGGAAGCCATGTTCATCGCATGCACTGAGCGACGGCGAGCGATAAGCACCTAAACAAGCGTACGATGCGAGATGCTAGGTGGCGCTGCTCACGCACGACACCTAGAAGAAAACACGTTGTTGCTTCTCGGCCATGTTTATTCAAGTCTGGGTAAGCTAAGAAGGGCTTCTTTTAAATTATCAGGTGAACGAAGGTTACCTTTGTTTAACGAATTCATACTAAATCCACCAATTCACGTGCTGTAACTTTTGTGCTAAAATTTTATATATTTAAGTCTGTAACTATAAAACTGGTAAATTATGTTTAAAATGTTCTTATTTATTTCTACGGGCGTTATTTTTATTTGTCTTAGCAAAATGTAATTTTTTTTACTTTCTTCACTTGTAATTTTTTCCTTTCTTTTTTTCTGCAATCGCTTTTGAGTTTTTCAGATTCCGATTATCATGAAAGTCCTTAATGTACCTATTTTAAAGGATGGGTAATTCATTCAATTTTAAAGTTTACGTATGAAGTTCATTGATAAATTATCCGACTAATTTCTGTTTCTAATTTTTATTATATCAGTGTTTCGTAGATACGGGGGCAATCCCTAATGTAATGACAATTTTAAAAAATGTTATGTTTGTAATTTTTAATTAAAATAATTGACAAAATAAATGCAAGAGAGAATTTCATTTCATAGCAGATTTCTCAGTACTCGTCTATCTGAGATATGGGATATACACAAATTCACTGGTAACGGAGAGTTCATTGTAAGTGTCATCGCATACTGTAGCAACCTTCTATTTTCTTTACCTGTTTCTTAAAATCGTTGTCACAACCTGACAACCCCATAGCGTTTGAAAGAAAAGTTTGAAAACTGTTTTTTAATAACTTTTTATTGCTTTTAAGTGAATTGTCAATTATAAACACTAAAAAAGGCGAAAGTTTTTTTTTTTTTTTTGGAAATATAATATTTTTTGTGAAACGAGGGAATTTGTAGTAAATTTTAATGGCATTTAATCAAAACGGCTAACCTCACAATTTCTTTGCACACACTATATAGTTTATGTTGCCGTAATAGCGGTCATGGGGGGATTGCCGGGCCGGTGGCCGGTCTATGCGCAGCTGCATGGCACACAGCTTACTCACCTCAGCATGCTTTCTTCAACTGATGTTATATATATTCCCCATTCATTTGTTAATATTAATAGTAGTGGCAGAACGAAAAGGTGTAAATATCTTAATTATTATTTATCTATAACAGTTATCTGATACACAAGTGGCATTGCAGCTTTATTTGAAAAGCGTCAAGATTTTTTTTTGTTAGTTGAATGTTTATTTATTATTTTTAATAGATTCTTATTAGTAGCGTAATGAGGAATTCGTAAGTTTCATTGAAACTATGATTTTACTTTGTGCTAATTAGTGTTTCTTTGAAATGATATAACAAAAATGTATTTTTCTTTTTAATTTGAAACTATTTCTTTCCTATCCTATTTCTGCATATAGGAGAAGCTTGGACTCACGCATACTTGACACTACCTATCTGCTGTGTTTTTCCGAATGTGAATCGTACACAAAAAATTAATTTTATTTAAATATACATGGGTCTTGCTTTTCAAAATTGCTGAGTCATGAAACTGATACATGCTCGCAAATATAAGGATTCGAAACATCTCTGATAAAAATTAGAAGACTTCAAAACATAAATATAAATAATTAAAATAAAATATAAATCTATCTTCTGTTTTTAAAATCAGTTTGGATGTTTATGAGACGTTTAACTAGGAATTTAAGCTGCGAATTTCATTTACATTACTTAACACCATTGCAAATACTGTAATCAATAGTATGCTTGTTGCTTGAAATTTCTGATCTTGTGAGAAGGTTTATTTTAATTTATAAATTTAATTTCTGCCACCATATCCGGTTGTATAGAGTCCGTGTCAAGCACGATATTATTTTATAGTCAACTGCAAAGTTTTTGTTCTGCAACCTTCACTATCAGGATAAAGTTTATGGAAGCGTTCGCAATGTCGGTATACGGAGGCCCGGGCAGAACGGGCCCGTATGCTCTTGGCGCTTAGGTCTTAGATGGCGCCAAAGCGAGAGTATAGATGAAAAATGTTTAATAGACATGGGAAATCTAGAAAAACAGCAAATAAGATCCCTTTCGTATTGGTTCCGAAGCGTATATACGATCTACCATGTCCTCTTTGGCTTAGCAACATTGCCAAATGAAAGATTTTTTTTTTTTTACAGAAAATTGAACATTGAAGAGATAATGAAGAATTTTGAGGAGAAAAACAAAATTAAATTCTTGAATAGAATTTATATTGCTGTACTAAAATAAAATCACGTATCTTTAAAAGAAGTTTGTTGAATGTATTATTTTAGTTTCATTAAGACCACTATACAAGGTACTCACTTAAATAAGGGTAACCGCCCCTTAACTTCAAAACGACGGCAGCTATGGTCATAAAAGTAGTGTCTACGTATAGTAAAACGGTTATACGCTATGCAATGAGCCCATTACAGCTCCACCTGATGGCAAATTCCGGAGGTAGCATTCCTATCCCCAAAAGGGTACAAAATACGGGGGAAATTTTATTTACAAAGTTGTACATTGTTATTGATTTAGTAGAAAAGGGCAGCTTGTAAAAATTACATACTGTAAAGATAAAATGACATCAGAGGCCGATGATAATTAATTAGATCCCTGATTCATTTTGGGTGCATTTAAATACCATAGAAATTATATTTGTCTGAATCTTTGGAGGCGTATTGTTCCATTTGAAAACATTTAATATTTCATTCGGTTTTCATTCTTTAACATTTTACCTGGTTTTTAGGAATCAATCTTTTAAATCCCAATTTTTTTTTCTTTGAAAATATCGGTTTATTTGGTACTCTGTACTGTTTTTCTACAGTTCAAATGTCATTATCTCGAAGAAAAATAAGCGGGCAAATCAATAATTTGTATCCTTTGTTTTGGATTTGTTTTCAAAACTTTTTTGTGTCATTGTGGGAGGATTTTTTTTGTAGTCTTGATTCCACGGGCAACGCTGTGCGCGTACTGCTAGTATAGACGAATATAGACGAATATTAATAACTAATAATACGGATAAGGAATTTCTTTCAACATTGTAGAATAAAATATAGCGCTTAAAAAGAATCAACGAGAAAAAGTAAAATAAATTTTTAAAATAATGAATTTAACTTAAACATTAAATAGAAACAACAAAATAACTAAATTAAAACAATAAAATTTATACAATGTTTAAGTAGCGCGGAATTGCAGCTGCAAACAGAAAACAAAGAACATTGGAAATTAATATCATTCAAAGAAAGCCAAAAAACTAAAATAAACTCAGAGGGAATCGAATTAAACAAACAAGGAATCCATTCTGGTCCATTTTATCAAGAATAAAATATGATATTTTTAAGGGTACAAACAAAGCAAAAAAGATGGAGCCTCAAGTGAAAAACATCAATTTATTTATATTTTTTAATCAACACTCAGGCTGCCATATATATTTTGTAAATTGATTTAATAAAATTTTCAATTTGTATCCTATTGGCAACAACAGGCATTAGAAGTTCAGTCTTATTCATAAGATTTTATAAGACAAAATTGCGCATTTTGCTTAAAAACAACACTGAGCTTTTAAGCGTTAAAAGAAACGGTTGCATCCTTAAGAAGATTAAAGTGAAATATAGATTTCTTGGTCACAAATTCTTTATGAAACTAGCAAAAAAAGCTCCATGTTCATTTCTCTGGGACGGAACGTCTTGAAGCAGATCCTTGAGGATTAGCGCACGTACATACGCAGCGGTTACGACGAACTCGGCCGAGAGCTAGAAACGTGTCGGTGGTGTTCACACGGGGCGTCTAGCTACTCGTCTCTGCAGGGTGGCGCTGCATATTCGGCTTTTGCGCCCACATACGGCATTAATCATTCTGCCGGTGAGTGAGATATATGGCTCAGAAATGATGATTTATTTGAATGAATGATTTATTTGAAGAGCTCCCATCGAAGGAAGAATTCATTGCATATAATGAATAAAAATTTTACATTTTATAAATGTATGGAACTGTTTCTCAAAATTCTCTACTGAATTCAGAATAACACACATTAGTATATAATTTGTTTCCTGGAGTTTCATATGATATTCTCATCAATTATAGAATATACGATGAATATTCTGATTATCCTAATAAATAGTAGCCAAGTAATTGAATTTAAAATAATTTTATTTTGATAAAAATTCAATTTTGATTTATTTTTAAACAATAAAACAATTCATAATGATCATTGCATGCGTTGTTTTGCAGTAAAATTATCGCTTTAAAAATTAAGCACTTTCATATTCTACAATAGGAATGAGAAAAATTATCTTTAAATGTATTTTTGATGTATGATTCAATGTTTGAGAAGCAGCTACTTTTGGAATTGCCAGGTTAACCGAAAAGG
This sequence comes from Araneus ventricosus, assembly GCA_013235015.1. NCBI lineage: Eukaryota > Metazoa > Arthropoda > Arachnida > Araneae > Araneidae > Araneus > Araneus ventricosus. The sequence continues at coordinate 14,225 of BGPR01037027.1, forward strand.
CTCACCTTGTATAATATATTTGCGTGGAAGTTAAGATGGAGAGAGATGGATACATCGACGCCTTCGTTCAGTTGCGTATTGCTGCCCGGAACTCCACAGGGGAAGCATCATGTCCACTGCTGTGCCACAATCCCACCTCTGATTTCCCAGACCAGCAAATCGCCGTTACTTCTTTGCGGTTATTGCCATCTTAGCCCAGGTACTTTCCTGCGTTATGTCATCCACACGCTAGAAGGCTAAATAACATTGAGAAATGGTGCACGCTTTGGCGTGTGCCATCAACACAGACAAAACCCATGCAGTCATGTTCCGTAAAGGTACATCAGGAAGAACTAAACCTCTCGTTCTTTGGTGGTCTTACTTGGGACAAAGGTCAAATTTTGGGCTGTCTTAGACGACAAGCTCTTAGCCAGAAGCCATCTTAAATACAGCACAGAGTTCTGGGCCAAAAAAGTTCTGCTCATCCCACTTGTGGAAGAGATCTCCATACACTAGAAAACTGACGGTTGCTGCTTTTCAGAATAGGTGCTGGGACCTATTCTCACGTATGCAGCTATAAATTTGGGGCCTCTTAGCGTTTTTTTCCAGCCGTAGCTTCGATCACCAAGGCAAATCATGAGATCATAGTCAGTAACTCCTGGTACGTTCAGAGCAACGTCATCCACAACTGACCTGAAAGATTTAGAGCTATGGTGAATTTATCAAAGAACTCTCCAGGAACTTCTTTAAAAAACTTTATAAACCACCAGCCCTACTGTCTGGATCAACTCAAATTATACATATTAATGGAAAATATGCCTTTCATATGCTACTACAAGATGATTCACCCTCTTGAAGCCTCCGCCGTTCCGCACGTACTGCCTTGCCCCGCTGCATCGCCTCTTATTCTTCCATCGGTGCGCTGAATTCCATTTTCAGCCCATTCCCCTCATTTTGCTTGTGGGTTTTAACTACGTACCCCATCTGGTTACCATTGGGTGAGTCTATGTTCCATCTAAATCTATTAGACTCATTCTGAGTAAAAGTGTCTTGAGCTTTTCAAAACTCATGACCATCAATTCATTA
>BGPR01037028.1:0-15289 GCA_013235015.1 Araneus ventricosus
GGGATCATCTAATTAGATACTCCCTTCTCTGCCATCTCTTAACTACAATAGAGAAGGGATCATCTAATTAGGCAATAGGTTCTGGACACGCCAGCCCGTTGGTGGCAGTGAATGTGTTATAAAGCGACATAAACGCACCGACATTTTGTCTCCATGGCGCCCCATAAGACAGGCACTCGTGGCATCTTCTCTTCACCTTTCTCCCTGGCCCTATGCCACTGAAAATTCATCAGTGACTTGCTTAACCCTTTGGGTACATTTTACGAGTGAGACTCGTCGTCTGCTTACTTGGGCGAAGTTACGGTGGACGAGTGAGACTCGTCATCTGCTTATTTGGGCGAAGTTACGGTGGACGAATGAGACTCGTCATCTGCTTGCTTGGGCGAAGTTACGGTGGGCGAGTCTGACTCGTCATCTGAATTTAAGAAGAATTATTGGCTCAAGTGGTCCTGCCAAATTATAATATCCGTGGGCGTTCTACGAGTAGCGATGCGCCACATCGTTTGCAAACAAAAAATTGGGCACATTTTCCGGAGAATATTTCGGTAACAGAATTAAAGAAACGCCCTGCAAAACGGTGTCGCGTATGTTATAAACATAAAATAAGAAAAGAAACCACTTGGCAATGCAAACAATGCCGGGTACCTTTGCATTTACCGACATGTTTTGAAAAATACCACACGGTACAAAATTATTAGACTTTAAGTTGGTTCTTGTTCTATATAAATATTTATATTTTGTAACTAAAATGCTGTTTCAAAAATATATTTATATCAGCAATATAAGTATATTCTAAATAAAATATATTACTTTTACATATTAGCCCATATAGCGACAAATTAAATCCGTCCCATGGGCATAAAAATCTTCAAATAATTCAGTACTCAAAGGGTTAACGAGACGGAAGAAGTCTTTCCGTACCTGAGCCTTTTGGATCCAGACAGCCAATGTCAGGGTGGCAATCACCACGAACGTAGAGGTCAGAGTCCCAATCAGTGGTAAGGATCTGAAAAAGAAGAACATGTAGCAGTTTATTAACTTTCCCCTATTCCTTATAAAGGAAAAACTTTTGATTTTATGTCAAATTCTCTTGACAGTGATTGAATTATTTGATTAAAGTATCTTTTGAGAGCTACGCGAATCCATAAAGAGAAGATGTCACAGTTTGGTAGACCTACAAAATTTTCGCAACAGAACACGACACTTGAAATAGGAATCCACTTTCCGAATTGCTGCTAAGGTTTTGATCCGTCAAAGATTTAAAAAGAAGCACCTTCATAGAGGAATCAGGATTTGAACTCGAAATTTTCACAGCATCCTTCACATCGATACTCTTTATCACGGTGTGACATACACGTGACTTGTTGCATTATTCAGTAAGCTGAATGTACTAGTTCGATGGATGTTTATAAATTATACAAACACTCTGATGCGTCTATTTATTTCGTATACAAAAGGAAATATCGACTGAAAAGGAGTTTATGTCACAGTTTGGTAGACCTACAAAATTTTCGCAACAGAACACGACACTTGCGCCAGGAATCCACTTCCCGAATTGCTGCTAAGGTTTCGATCCGTCAAAGATTCAAAAAGATGCACCTTCATAGAAGAATCAGGATTTGAACTCGAAATTTTCACAGCATCCTTCACATTGATGCTCTTTATCACGGTGTGACATACACTTGACTTGTTGCATTATTTAGTAAGCTGAACGTAGTTCGGTGGATGCTTATAAATTATACAAACACACTGTTGCGTCTATTTATTTCGTATACAAAAGGAAATATCGACTGAAAAGAAGTTTATAGGGCCAATCTTTCTTGCCAGTTACTTTATAGGATTGATAATTTTTTTTTCTTTCAGCCGCATCCACGATTTGTATACATTTACATGGACTCTAATCAGAGTTTAAATTCTTAGCTAGAATTAGAATTAAAACTACAAAGAAATATTCACTAAAAGGAAACGATAACTTGTGTTTGAAATAAAAACAATACATCATTTACCATGATGTACCATTGTAAACTGTCTGAATAATTTTATAATTGGCTTTATTTACAGTTAAAAAATAAGAAATAAGAACCGAACAGACAATTAAAAGCTTTTAAATGAAAAATGTATTAATATGCAATATTATATACTTCATAATGCTAATAATTAACTCAATTTCAATCCCAAGACTGTAAGTTTCCTTCACATTATCGACAATTAGGGTACAAAGACTTCCGAAATATAAATTTGCCAGGAGATTAAAAAAGAGCAACATGATTTAGAAAATATCGTGTTTAAAGTTAGTAAGTGAAAAGTAGTCGTTGATACTTTTTTTTAAAATCAAGATTTGATCATCTGGGAATCCAACATTTATTTATTTATTCTTAATATATTGTTACAAAAGTCTTTCTGTGGGTGTATGGGGTAAACAGTCCAACTCGCAGGATAATGGAGAATGAAGGTTTATTCAAAAATATGCAGGAAAACACGAAGCACATGTACAGGAAACAATAGTTTTTGCACAGATTAGCAACGTAAACAGACAACAATTCACAGGTAATAAAGGTTCAGAACTTTGAGATTTGGCAACACAAACAGTCGGCAAATAACTAATAACGACAATAACAGCACTTTCAATAGTGCTGAGCTCACCAGCTTCTTAGCTCGCACTGTAACTCTAAAGTCGTTCTCAATGGATCAACACTACTCCCTCTGATCCAAACGCGGCCCTTATATACTTTTTCCGACAGGCCGTGACGTCACATGGAGTTTTCTCGTATATTCAAGCGTATTCCCTTTCCTAATAGAGATATCGAGAAAAGGGCCGCATTCTCTGGAATCATCTATTTGTTGCCAAGTCGCCAAAATGGTCACCAAGTTCGTCGCCAATGTCAGGGGTTCGGAAAGGCCGATACCCGTCACTCCATACTTACCCTTGTGATACTCCTCCCCAACTATAAGACTAGTGAGGCTGGAAAGCGACATTACATCTTTGCAACAGTATATATATTTAAATGTCTTTTATAAATGCGCCATCTTTTCTATGTTTCAACTATTTTTTTTGTAAATACTCGTCCCTGTTTACTAGCCACAACTGTGTTGTTTATTTTTGATTTGTTGTTTGGTACCGTTTTAATTTGTGGTTTCCTATATTCTTTTCATTTTTTTCTTCTTCTAATTTTCTTCATTATTATTATTTTTTTTTATTTTAATGTTATTTATTTATTGTTCAAGAAATTGTGTATTTGAAAGTTTGAAATTATGTATAGGAAAATTTGAAACTGTGATAAGAAATTGTGTATAGGTTGATTTAGCCTTTTTCTTGTGATGCAGTGTGTTGTATGTTTAGGTTTTAATTTATGGTTTCGTATATATTTATATTTTTAAGCTTCCTTTTTTCCTTATGATTGTATTTTAATTTATGATATTTGGTAATTAATCAATATTTTGTGTTTAGAAAAGTTTGAAAGTGCGTATAGGAATTTGAAATTGTGATGGTTATTTTAACCTTTCTCCTATGAAGCAGCGTACTTTGTGTCGAAATTTTTTACCCGAATTTGCTGGCATTCTTCTGAACTGTTAATGCCCCGATGTTTGTATGTCCGTAAGGACAAGTCAAATTACTACTTATATTATCAATATTTGATTCGAAACCACTTTAAACATAGCAAAACGCATTATTGCTTTGCCCTTCCTGCAGTAAGGGCAAAAAGAAAATAAATCATGATACATGGGGAGAAATTTTTTTCAAAGTCTTATAGGACGCCAAAAGCAAGAATTTACTAAGACTGAGAGATTCTATAAATCAACAATGGTCAAGAAAATTTGAAATTCGATGCAGAAGTAAACCTAATTCGTTAGAAAATATATGACCAGAAACGTTGTTCTTTCATATTGATAGGAAACTCTTAAAATTTTCTGATGATGAATCACGATTAAATGATTACTTTTAGTGTTGATTACTATTATTGGATAATACAAGTGTAATGAGTGTAATGATGAGATACTTGTTAAACATTCAAAACACGCTTTGTAGCGTGAGTCACCAGGGTCGGATTTATATATTTCTGCGCTCTAGGCCAAAAATCAAATGATGAATCACGATTAAATGATTACTTTTAGTGTTGATTACTATTATTGGATAATACAAGTGTAATGATGAGATACTTGTTAAACATTCAAAACACGCTTTGTAGTATGAGTCACCAGGGTCGGATTTATACATTTCTGCGTTATAGGCCAAAGCATTAATTCTGCGCCCCCTCCCTTCGAGTACATATCCCAATTATGGAGATACTAAACTATACTATATACTAAACGTGGTGTAAATGCGCCGCTAGTTTATTTAATGGATATGGATGTTCTTACAAAACAGTATTTTATACGGTCTTTTCAAAAGAATACTGAAATTTCTAAATATTTAATCAGAATTTCTTGCATATTTGCGCCCTTTGATTGTTTCGCCCTATGGGAAATCTGTTCCTGAGATTCACAAGTCAAAAGTTTATTGCCGGCGGAAGATTGCATGTTTCGACAGTAGCGGCGGTTGAGAGCCATAAGTAGAGGCAAAGAATTTGAAAACAACTAAAAGAACTGGAACGTGTGGGGGTAGATAAAAATTTTAAAATTCTTGCTACAAAATGGTAAGTTTGGAATGTTCTGAACAAATTGGAACAGAGAATTAAAAGTTAACAGTTGAAAGTTGGCAGATGAGATAAAATTTAATTTCTTCCATAAAAAGTTAGGAGGCGACCGTTCCCCCGACTCGCCACCACTTTGTTTGGAAAGGGCTAGAACATTAGAACAACTTAGTAAAACAGCTTGCATCATTATTTTTGGGCGGAGTGTGGACATTCATTATTGAATTTTGTGTACCGTGGAGGATTTTCACATTTTTTAAAAGTATTTTATACTTGTTTTGCCTCTCCATTTCTTTATTTTAATAAATTATTTAGCATACTCGGGTGTTATTTCTTGACTAATATTTCTATGCAAAAATAGGTGATTACTGTGTCCTCAAGGCTTGGTTTTAAAAAATTTTGAATAAGTCTCTATTGCGTGATATCTGAGAAGTTTCTCTACACAATGAAAAACTATTTAAAAGACGAATTTATTAACATTATCTGCATATCATTATGCTAGACCCAAATATTATTGATTGTAGTGGTAATCATAATTCAGAATAAGAAATTTTATAATTCGAAATGGAGGTCAAAGCTGTTTCGACAAACATCCAAAAAATACCGAATACAACTCTCTGTTAAAGTATTAACAGACAGTAAAACAGTGAAGTATTAACATACAGTAACTGTAAAGTATAACAGTTAAGCTATTTATTTAACATTGGCTACAAATCATTATGCTACACCCAAATATTCACGCTAAATTCAATTGAGCGATTTTTGGACTCCAAAAGGGAGCGAATGAAAAGATTCTCTTTTTCGATCTTTTAGTACGAAAAATCGCTCCTTAAAACACTTTTATCGCCGCAAACCAGTTCCCACTTCCTGTCCGTCAGAAAACAGATCACGGAATCGGAATTCTCCTTTCTGGTTCGATCCTTTACGGAGTTTTTTCTAATTACTGTTTCACTCACGAGGGAGTGTCTGAGAAATCATTGGTTAATATCATCACGTGACCTTTCCTTATCTCTGTTTCTACATAGACCCGACAAGATCAGCCGACATTTTGTTTTATTTTAGCTCGCGTCCTTCATACTCCATAACAGAGGAAGCATTTTGGAGCGAAAAAAGATTATTAAATCTTTTTAATTAACAACATCGATCCGGAAGGTGGATAGAAGCATTATATTGGGTGAGTAACATTTTCAAATTCTAAAATTGCACTTTAAAGCATTTCATAGATAAGATATTTTTCATATGACACCGCTTCACGCCAAATCCTTTATCGACTGTGTGCAAAGATTATTAGTAGCTTAACTTCACAATACTCTTTGTGAATTCGTCATTATTTTAATATTTTTCTATTGGAAATTAATAATTAGTCTGATTTTCTAATATGGCAATAACCCCACGTTACGCGATTTTTTTTGGCATCGATCGTGTTTAAAAATTGTATTAATTAAACAGATAGTAAAATAAATCAATACTGTTTATTAATTTTTCATTATTTTAATGTTTTGGACATTGTTTAATAATTATAAAGTATCTGCAGTTTCTATAAATATTTTTTTGATTTATGTGTTTATTTTGCTTGGATAAAATGTGTACTCATCAGAATTAACTTCCATTAATAAATATTTGAACATCTTGGGGGAATTTTAATTTGCCTGTCCACAAAGTGCTTGTGTTTTGGGAGGCTATTTTAATGGAAGTTTAGTTAATAAATTATATCTATTGCATATCATATAATTAAAATTACATTTATGCACATTCTGCAAAAACTTTGTTAAATGACCTAATTCCATTCTGAACATATGATCCTTGACATATAACATATCCCTGACATATGTTATACTTGAATGCAAATTTGAAAATTCCCGAGACATTAAAGATAATAAGAGTAAAAATAATAAGATATCTTCATCCTGAATACATTGTTTTGACACTTTATTTTTAGAAAATTATTTATCATTAAAGATTATCCATTAGAAAGTTAAGGAAGAAATTTAAAAAAAATGAAAATTAATTTCATCCCCTGTCATATTAATCACACTTATTTTTATTTTTAATTTAATGTATATGTAAATTTGGTTTCAGCTGTGAATGCATGTTGATGATCCCCGAAGGTCAGCAGAGCTATATCAGGTCCATGAGCTTGTACACCCTAAAGAAATCCAAAATCAATAGAGGATCCTTTTTGGAAAGCTCCAGGTCGAGAACCCTGATACCAGTGATGCACCGGGTATGCATGTTTTAAATGTGTTTTGAAGTGCAACTTTGGGAGAAAAAAGATTGCAAAATTTAATTTGTCTGTCCACAAAATGCTTGTGTTTTGTCAGACTAATCTAATGAAAATTTAATTATCTAACTTATATCTAATACATATAATATAATTAACATTATATCTATGCACATTCTGAAAAACTTTGTTAAATGACCTAATTCCCTTCTGAACATATCCTTGACATATATTATACTTGAATGCAAATTTTAAAATTCCTGAGACATTAAAAATAATAAGAGATATCTTCATCTTAAATTCTACATTGTTTTATGCCATTTTATTTTTTCGAAAATTATTTATCATTGTAGATTATCCATTAGAAAGTTCAGGAAGAAATTTAAAATAATAAAAATTATCTTTATCCAATGTATTAATCACACTTATTTTTATCACTTATTATATTTTTTATATATACATTTTTAGAATGTTAGTGAGAATTTCTTAATCAATCTGGATTTCTTATAGATTTACTTTCCATTAAGATTATTAAAATTTTTAAAAGTTTTGTCTCTTATTGATGTACCAATTACCTAACTGATCAGGTCATTTATAAGCCTAAAACTAATTATTATTATTTTTATTAATTGTGCATTGGGATGAGTGTTTTTAGTTTTAATTTTTCCACTATTGGAATATTGTGTGGGGGGGGAATAGATTATTTGGGTACAATTAGCTTTTTCCATTTCTCTCGCATCTTCATACTTCCCTATAAGAATGCACTCTAGATGTTGAACTCACTGCTGTTGGGTAAATATCTATATTTTAAGAAATCTGATTTTTTTATTGATTTTAGGCTATGCTATTTAATCGACACTGACATTTATAAAATGCATGGATGACTTGTTTCAAATGCCAAAAAGTTGTTACAGATAGATTCTCTGACGAAGTAGATAGTAAGACTGAATAAATAAAATTGATTTTTTCATTGTAGATTAGTAATGAATTTGCTTTAGAAAGTTATATAATGCATAACTTCTTTTCTAAATATGATTGTTTTTTTCATAGAAATATAACTGTGTTTATGTGAACTAATTAAAAATTATCATATGTTTAGGAAAATCCATCTATTAGTGACATCCATCTATTTAATATAGCTGCAAATGCTTTGCAACTTATTCTAAAAAAATTGCACAATTTTTTATGAATATTTTTATTTCTCTCATTCATAAAGAGTTAACTTTTGCTTTAGTTTAAAATTTTGCAAGCCATTGCTTGGTTACTAACTAAAGATTCTTATTGTAACTATTATATAACAGGTATCTAAGGTTAACAGAGGTCCTATGATATACTTCAAAACAAAAAGCTAAATATTGTTTAAAAATTTGCAAATATGTGTGCGAAACAAATGGATGTGTGCCTCATCTTAAAAATAACCAATCATAATAGAATGGTGTGGGGAGTACATGACAAGACCCAATTCCATAATTTGTTCAAAAGGTTCATTTAAACCCCCTTTTTCACTGTTCTGTATATAAGAATAATTAAACCACTAGTTTGTAAAAGACATTTACAGAACATTTTTCAATTGTTGTGACAAAAACCAATTGTTTAAAAAAAATCTGTGAGCTATGTCCTTCACTATGTTGCAGAAATTTTTCTCTAATTAAATAATTTATTTTGCAGGTTTCGGGAGATTAAAAGCTTCATTGGGCAATCAAGGAAAACTAAAAGCATTTTATTAAATTATTTATTTAGAAGTTTATTTGTGAAAAATATCTTGAAATATTTCAGTTCAGAATTGCATTTATATATTGCATTGAAACAAAAATGTATAAAAAGCAGCATTAGATTTAGTCTTTTATTTGTGATATATGTTTACTAGTGTGTGTTTACTAGTCAGGAATGATTGTATATGATCTATTGCTATCTTTAATAATATATTTGATTACCAAGTGAGTTTTTTTTGGTGGGGGGTAACTTTTATGTGTTTATTTGTGATTTTAGAAGTCAGTTTTTTATGTGTGCAATGTATTTCAATAAATTCAGACACTTTGTTAATTTTACGTATAAAATTTACAGATAAATATGTGTAATATTTTTATGAATGTCAAAAATTTTGCTTGGGGTGTGTAATCAAGAGAGTTTTAAGTAACATCTTTATTTATTTATGTTTTACCTGTATTTAAAACTGCCTTTACACCAATAACATTTATACACTCTAGTTGGTTACATTTTGCTTCCATGTAAATATAGTATAATTTTAAATTTAATTGTAACACATTTAAGTACATTCTTTCTCTTCAAATTTATTTTAAGCTTTTAACCCATGTGCAGTTCTGATTATCTCAATTGGGTACTTATTATAATAAGTTTGTATTCTGTAATTTATCATCAGTTCGATTCTTTTTCAGTAAGCATTTTTCATCTTGGTTGTTATTGTAGGAAGTGTAATACTTGGTTGTACTACAGTGAATTTATGTAAAAATGTATTTTTATGTTGTAATAAAAGTATAAAAATACTGTGCTGCTGTTATTTGTTACTTGAGTTATTATCTATAAATTAGTATCTTATGTGCAGTATTATTTGTAATAATAAATGGAATAAAAAAACTTATATTCATTTATAAAAGCATAAGTTTTTGATTAGAGCAATTAATTTCTTATGATTTGTTAAAGAATAAAGATTTGAATTTATATTTTGGCAGTTTCTCTTGTTTAGATCTTTGCAAAAATATATATTATTAGGTACGTATAATTATACTATTTTTATATTTATGTTCCAACATGTTATTCTGGTACTCATGCAACGAGCACTAATTAGTTAATGAATTTTTGAGAAAAGTTCATAATAACCTTAACTGTTAATATAATTTAACTTGTGTTGCAAAGAGTAGTTTTAATGTTTCTTAGAATTCTTATGCAGTTTTAGAAACAAAGTATTTTGTTAAAATTTCCAATATTCTTTTACATATAAGAAATGTAATATACCGTTTTAATAGATTTTTTAGGATATTCATTCCATTTTTTAAAAATTAAATTTCATATTTTTCATTTTAAATAATTGGTAAAAGTGTTTTTAATAATGTATATTGTACACATACAGTGATTCTGAGTAGGGAGAAAGCCAGGAAACTAATATAATTAGTAGCCTTAAATCAGGGAAATGTTGTAAGTTTAGTCAGGGAAATTTTTTTCACAGTTTCTGTAGCCACCCTCCTGTATTATATTTTTTAAGCTGACTCAGTCTGTCAAGACTTTACTATTCAGTGCAAACTCAAAAGCATTATAATTAATATTTTCTAAAAATTATAATTCGTAAAAGAATGAGTGAAATTCATGCAAATAACGTGTGTTGTGTGCTTTAGATGTTGTTAAAGGATAAATGGAGAATAAAATTGCAATATTAGAGAATATGGTGAAAAATATGTATTTAGAGAAATGCAGATTTAGAGAATACAGTTAAATCTTCAAAAAGAAAAAAAACAGATATTGGTCAAGTTTAATGATTTTGTGAAAATTGCTAAATAACTGTAAATTGAAGACAAAATGCAAATTCTCAAAAAATCTACAGGATATTTAAAGAAAAAATAAAGATTTTTTTACATATTTTATTAAATTAAATTGAAGAAAAAATGCAGTTTTTTTCTGTATTAAAAAAATCTGCAGAATATTTAGAGGAAAATATAATAAATTTTTTTGCAGATTACATTGAAGAAAAAATGCCGATTTTTTGCTGTCTTGCAAAAAATCTGCAGAATATATAGAGAAAAATTTTATGCCGATTAAATTGAAGAAAAAATGCAGATTTCTTCTGTCTTCAAAAAATCTGAAGAATATTTAAAAGAAAAATATAAGAAGAAAATTTTCTGCAGATTAAATTGAAGAAAAACTGCAGATTTTTTTGTCTTCAAAAAATCTGCAGAAATTTTTTAAGAAAACTTTAAAAAAAATTTCTGCAGTTTTTTTTAGCTGGGTTATTAAAAAATTATTTATTATAAACCGTTCTATATAGTTTACAATTGTTCCATTATAGAAATCTGTTGTACTGTACAGAATAATGCTGGTATTAAAAGAAGCACCCCCTCCCAAATTGTTTCTTACTAGTTTTTAAAATAGCAGAAGTGATGAAACTAAGGTAAAAGACCGTTTTTGTTTAGTAAAAATCTTTACAAGGATAAAATAATAAGCAGCATTTTCTTACCTCAAGGGGGATATTTATTCATAATGCTCTTTATAAGGTACAAAGTCACTGGTCTCGTTATTGCTTTAAAAATGTTTTCTTTTAAACGTTCAGAAAAGGTTAATAATTAATCAATATTAAAAGCATTTTTAAAAAAGCGATCAGTTTACAAACTGATCCAAAAGGAGCGAAATTAATAAAACCATTTCCAGAAAAAAAGCGTTTTTCTTTTAAAAGCTCTGAATGAAGTTACAAATTAATCAAAAAGGATCGAAATGAGTAATGAAAACATTTCCAAAAAAGAGCGTTCTTTCATAAACGCTCCCTTTCACATTAAAAATTAATCAACAAAGAGCGAAATCATTGCTTAAAATATTGCTCAAAAAGGAGCATTTCTTTTAACACGCTCCTTTTAATATTAAAAACTGATGGAAAAGGAGCGAAATCGTTCAATACAAAAAGGAGCGAAATTCGCTCCGAATATTTCGCTCCGAATATTTCGCTCCGCGGAAGGATTGTAAAACGCTCCGAAAGGATGCGTTTGATGCACTTTCAAGTACGGAAAGAAGCGTGTTATTGATTATAGTGGTAATCATAATTCAGAATAAGAAATTTTTTAATTCGAAATGGAGGTCAAAGCTGTTTCAACAAACATCCAAAAAAATCCGAATACAACTCTGTTAAAGTATTAACAGACAGTAAAACAGTAAAGTATTAACATACAGTAACTGTAAAGTATAACAGTTAAGTTATTTATTTAACATTGACTACATATCATTATGCTACACCCAAATATTATTGATTGTAGAGATAGTTATAATTCAGAATAAGAAATTTTATAATTCGAAATGGAGGTCAAAGCTGTTTCAACAAACATCCAAAAAACACCGAAAACAACTCTCTGTTAACGTATTTGGAAGCACGAAATCATGCTATATTTGATTTTTATCACTTATAAAAGAAAGAATAAACAAGTGATATAAGCCGATTTAAAAAACGTCCAAGAATCCCTAGGGCACAGAAGAAAGAACTCATTCTTTTATCTAGCGGCAACAAATAGTGTCTCCATTACTTTTCACACACTTCAACTCCCCGTCCATCCGTTTCGATGCATGATTCGTATATCGCCTATTTTCACAAACTTCCCGATTCATTTTTTTCATATCGATTTCCCTTAGTTGTGTCTTTCCCTGTTATCTGCAAGTTATCCCACTTGAGAGAGAATTAAGAACTCCAAGAATATTTCCGATATTTCTTGGAAATATTCTTGGCTTAGATTCCAAACTGTCTCTAGGGGCGAAATATTCCCGGTAGGCGCGTGCATAATACGGTTTGCTCCAGTTTAATTCGCGATGTTCAAAGTGGTGAAAGTCTATTTATTAGAGCAACAGCTGTCCTCTGAGAATTGAATAACCTCGCCCGATTCCTTCACAACATATCAATAGAATCACTAATAGGCTAAGCAGAAAGATTTTGTCTCGAAGGATTTTCAGCGGTTCTACAACCTCTGAATAATTTGAAATGCGTTTATCTTCTATTAGGTTTCAAAATTGGAGACAAATGCCGAATTTACTGTTTAGGGACAGGTAGAAAAGTTTCAAAAGCTTAGTTTGATATTAACTATTCATTTTCTTAAATATTATAAATTTAATTTAGGCTAGCAGTTACCTTTCTACCTGCTTTATTGTCTTTTAAATCCTAACTCTCTGCCAAAGTTTGTAGGAAGACAGCTAAGAAATTTTGTCAACAAAATGGTTAGAATGGGATTTCATCTTTTTAGCGCTGTTTCTTTAGACAATTCTCTAAAACAATTTTTTTTAACATTTGGATATACCTCGAAGACATTATTTTTATTTCAAAATATTGGTAATTGGTATATACAAAATAAATAATTTTTCTGCATAAAAATATTTAAATTATTAAGAAATGCATGTATTACATATAGTTTGCATTTTCTGTCATAGCCATAACGTTTAATGAATCTAAAATACAGGCAAGATGGAAATCTGATCTCCTACGCCTTGTAAAAAATGAGCCACTTCGTTTTTCCAGTTATCTGTTGATCTAATCCCTCCCTTTTAAACCAGGAAGTAAAAAATGCAGATAACGAGCAGGCTTTAACAAAAAGAGAAATTATGTGATCAGATAGACCCGATATATGTGCTTGCGGAACCAGAAGGCATTCATTTATATCTTCACAGTGGAAAATATATAAAAAAGTTTCATATCCGTGTTTCTTTAATACTTATGGTTTCATGTGTCTTCGCATAAAAAAAATTAAATGCGCCAAGAATGGTGAAACAGTGCTACACAAGAGCTATGAAGCGTTTATGCAAAGAAAAGCATTAAAAATTCTTTAGATGGTTCAATAAGCAGTACTAAGAGCTCCAAAATTTCTTCACCGTATTATATGAAATCTTACGAATCAAATATTTCTTGTAGTTGCATTTCTTATAACGTCATACCAGTAGTGAAAGTCATGTAATAACGAACATCAAACCACCGGAAATTTAAAATACGTGATAATATAATTTATAAGTATACGTGAGTATTCAGGATATTCAGCCTTCGCAAAATTCAATATTACTTTCGAAGATTCAATTTTAAAAAATATCAATTTGTGCAAGAACCCTCATCATTTTGTGTCTCTGAGAGATCAAAAGCAATTTAGCTCTTGCAATTGTTAGAATAGAGTATTCGCACATTACATCACTAAGTTTCAGAAACCTGACGCCTTTTTAAATAGTGCTGATTGGTTGTCGTATTAATGTTTTCTATTCGCTGTTCCACTGTATCATTACGAATCCCCATTGGCTGCCTTTCTATCTTTTCAATCCTCTTGAAAATCTATATATGTAAGTGACTTTCATTTTATCCTCTCTGTGATTCTGCTTTTCATGTATGATAGACCATGCTGTAAATAAAACCTGCTTTATTTGATCCAAAGGACTCTGAATCTTTTAACACAGGCATTTTCCACAAAATGAAGTGGTCATAAATCTAACAGCAATCTTTCTGAATACCAACGGTATTGAAATGGAATTTTTATATAGGTTGGCTTTTATATCTGGTTCTTAAGTTATGAAAGAAAAACTACGCTACGTTTCGCCCATGCGCAGTAAAAAATTGCTGAATGTGTGGTTTCACTGCGAAACCAATGAACGCGAAAGGGTTAATGTACATTCGGTTGAATAATGTAACTTACTTCCTATGCCCCCCAGCTACAATACTCTGAAGTTATTAAACTAAATCTGTAGGGATAAGTAGGAAATATACTGTATATATATGATATTTTAATTTTTTAACTTCTTTAATTCTTAAATCACTTTTAACAACACCTCATTTTAATTACTTCTACTTCTATCGCAGTAAGCGCACTACAACTTTCTTCTCGAGTCACATGCCTTTTCCGGGAAAATTCCCTTCTCTGGGTACTTAAGCGTTCTGCGCATTCATTTCTGCCCTTTTTTCACGCCAGCATGTAAGCTTTCAACAGCAACGCGCCGCTCAGGCGTAACCTTCTGAATACTGGTCATGGAGCTACGTAAAAATTGAATCCTTTACCTATGAAGAAATAACGTAATATCCTAAATGCCTGAATAAAAGAAGATTTAATTCAAATATTGTCTCTTCCATGACCAGAATGGACTACATTTCACCTTTTTAAAGCCTGATCTTATATATATATATATAATGGTAGTATAATATATACAGAGAGAGATGCTGTTTTTAAACACATCCATACTCATTAAATAAACTGGCGGCGCATTTACATTACGCATTTCCATAGTTGCGATATGTGCTCGAAAGGAGGGGCTCAGAATTAAGTGCTTTGGCTTAGGGCGTAGAAATGAATAAATCCGGCTTTGAGTCCATGTATATAGTACGATATTGTGAAATGTACTATAAGGCCAACTAATGTACAATCATTGAGTTATAAGGTATGGGATGCATGAATATATATAGTACTCTCAAAATATTTCTTGAAGTAATCCTTCTCAGGAGCCCTCTACATTAGTTCTACAAAAGTTAATATAAACGATATTTATAAAGACCCTTTCACTAGTGTACTACAACTTAAAATATTTTTTAGAATCATAATTCTCTCCTTTTTAGTTTCTTATTTATTAATTCATTGTTATAAATATTATGGGATCGTTAAATCACTTTTTCTGAAATTCTCCACCAGGTGGCGCCACAGAATTAAACCAATCAGAAATCACAGTCATCAATCATTTAGTGTACTACAACTTAAAATATTTTTTATTTTAA
>BGPR01037029.1:0-15289 GCA_013235015.1 Araneus ventricosus
TTAAAATAAAAAATATTTTAAGTTGTAGTACACTAAATGATTGATGACTGTGATTTCTGATTGGTTTAATTCTGTGGCGCCACCTGGTGGAGAATTTCAGAAAAAGTGATTTAACGATCCCATAATATTTATAACAATGAATTAATAAATAAGAAACTAAAAAGGAGAGAATTATGATTCTAAAAAATATTTTAAGTTGTAGTACACTAGTGAAAGGGTCTTTATAAATATCGTTTATATTAACTTTTGTAGAACTAATGTAGAGGGCTCCTGAGAAGGATTACTTCAAGAAATATTTTGAGAGTACTATATATATTCATGCATCCCATACCTTATAACTCAATGATTGTACATTAGTTGGCCTTATAGTACATTTCACAATATCGTACTATATACATGGACTCAAAGCCGGATTTATTCATTTCTACGCCCTAAGCCAAAGCACTTAATTCTGAGCCCCTCCTTTCGAGCACATATCGCAACTATGGAAATGCGTAATGTAAATGCGCCGCCAGTTTATTTAATGAGTATGGATGTGTTTAAAAACAGCATCTCTCTCTGTATATATTATACTACCATTATATATATATATATAAGATCAGGCTTTAAAAAGGTGAAATGTAGTCCATTCTGGTCATGGAAGAGACAATATTTGAATTAAATCTTCTTTTATTCAGGCATTTAGGATATTACGTTATTTCTTCATAGGTAAAGGATTCAATTTTTACGTAGCTCCATGACCAGTATTCAGAAGGTTACGCCTGAGCGGCGCGTTGCTGTTGAAAGCTTACATGCTGGCGTGAAAAAAGGGCAGAAATGAATGCGCAGAACGCTTAAGTACCCAGAGAAGGGAATTTTCCCGGAAAAGGCATGTGACTCGAGAAGAAAGTTGTAGTGCGCTTACTGCGATAGAAGTAGAAGTAATTAAAATGAGGTGTTGTTAAAAGTGATTTAAGAATTAAAGAAGTTAAAAAATTAAAATATCATATATATACAGTATATTTCCTACTTATCCCTACAGATTTAGTTTAATAACTTCAGAGTATTGTAGCTGGGGGGCATAGGAAGTAAGTTACATTATTCAACCGAATGTACATTAACCCTTTCGCGTTCATTGGTTTCGCAGTGAAACCACACATTCAGCAATTTTTTACTGCGCATGGGCGAAACGTAGCGTAGTTTTTCTTTCATAACTTAAGAACCAGATATAAAAGCCAACCTATATAAAAATTCCATTTCAATACCGTTGGTATTCAGAAAGATTGCTGTTAGATTTATGACCACTTCATTTTGTGGAAAATGCCTGTGTTAAAAGATTCAGAGTCCTTTGGATCAAATAAAGCAGGTTTTATTTACAGCATGGTCTATCATACATGAAAAGCAGAATCACAGAGAGGATAAAATGAAAGTCACTTACATATATAGATTTTCAAGAGGATTGAAAAGATAGAAAGGCAGCCAATGGGGATTCGTAATGATACAGTGGAACAGCGAATAGAAAACATTAATACGACAACCAATCAGCACTATTTAAAAAGGCGTCAGGTTTCTGAAACTTAGTGATGTAATGTGCGAATACTCTATTCTAACAATTGCAAGAGCTAAATTGCTTTTGATCTCTCAGAGACACAAAATGATGAGGGTTCTTGCACAAATTGATATTTTTTAAAATTGAATCTTCGAAAGTAATATTGAATTTTGCGAAGGCTGAATATCCTGAATACTCACGTATACTTATAAATTATATTATCACGTATTTTAAATTTCCGGTGGTTTGATGTTCGTTATTACATGACTTTCACTACTGGTATGACGTTATAAGAAATGCAACTACAAGAAATATTTGATTCGTAAGATTTCATATAATACGGTGAAGAAATTTTGGAGCTCTTAGTACTGCTTATTGAACCATCTAAAGAATTTTTAATGCTTTTCTTTGCATAAACGCTTCATAGCTCTTGTGTAGCACTGTTTCACCATTCTTGGCGCATTTAATTTTTTTTATGCGAAGACACATGAAACCATAAGTATTAAAGAAACACGGATATGAAACTTTTTTATATATTTTCCACTGTGAAGATATAAATGAATGCCTTCTGGTTCCGCAAGCACATATATCGGGTCTATCTGATCACATAATTTCTCTTTTTGTTAAAGCCTGCTCGTTATCTGCATTTTTTACTTCCTGGTTTAAAAGGGAGGGATTAGATCAACAGATAACTGGAAAAACGAAGTGGCTCATTTTTTACAAGGCGTAGGAGATCAGATTTCCATCTTGCCTGTATTTTAGATTCATTAAACGTTATGGCTATGACAGAAAATGCAAACTATATGTAATACATGCATTTCTTAATAATTTAAATATTTTTATGCAGAAAAATTATTTATTTTGTATATACCAATTACCAATATTTTGAAATAAAAATAATGTCTTCGAGGTATATCCAAATGTTAAAAAAAATTGTTTTAGAGAATTGTCTAAAGAAACAGCGCTAAAAAGATGAAATCCCATTCTAACCATTTTGTTGACAAAATTTCTTAGCTGTCTTCCTACAAACTTTGGCAGAGAGTTAGGATTTAAAAGACAATAAAGCAGGTAGAAAGGTAACTGCTAGCCTAAATTAAATTTATAATATTTAAGAAAATGAATAGTTAATATCAAACTAAGCTTTTGAAACTTTTCTACCTGTCCCTAAACAGTAAATTCGGCATTTGTCTCCAATTTTGAAACCTAATAGAAGATAAACGCATTTCAAATTATTCAGAGGTTGTAGAACCGCTGAAAATCCTTCGAGACAAAATCTTTCTGCTTAGCCTATTAGTGATTCTATTGATATGTTGTGAAGGAATCGGGCGAGGTTATTCAATTCTCAGAGGACAGCTGTTGCTCTAATAAATAGACTTTCACCACTTTGAACATCGCGAATTAAACTGGAGCAAACCGTATTATGCACGCGCCTACCGGGAATATTTCGCCCCTAGAGACAGTTTGGAATCTAAGCCAAGAATATTTCCAAGAAATATCGGAAATATTCTTGGAGTTCTTAATTCTCTCTCAAGTGGGATAACTTGCAGATAACAGGGAAAGACACAACTAAGGGAAATCGATATGAAAAAAATGAATCGGGAAGTTTGTGAAAATAGGCGATATACGAATCATGCATCGAAACGGATGGACGGGGAGTTGAAGTGTGTGAAAAGTAATGGAGACACTATTTGTTGCCGCTAGATAAAAGAATGAGTTCTTTCTTCTGTGCCCTAGGGATTCTTGGACGTTTTTTAAATCGGCTTATATCACTTGTTTATTCTTTCTTTTATAAGTGATAAAAATCAAATATAGCATGATTTCGTGCTTCCAAATACGTTAACAGAGAGTTGTTTTCGGTGTTTTTTGGATGTTTGTTGAAACAGCTTTGACCTCCATTTCGAATTATAAAATTTCTTATTCTGAATTATAACTATCTCTACAATCAATAATATTTGGGTGTAGCATAATGATATGTAGTCAATGTTAAATAAATAACTTAACTGTTATACTTTACAGTTACTGTATGTTAATACTTTACTGTTTTACTGTCTGTTAATACTTTAACAGAGTTGTATTCGGATTTTTTTGGATGTTTGTTGAAACAGCTTTGACCTCCATTTCGAATTAAAAAATTTCTTATTCTGAATTATGATTACCACTATAATCAATAACACGCTTCTTTCCGTACTTGAAAGTGCATCAAACGCATCCTTTCGGAGCGTTTTACAATCCTTCCGCGGAGCGAAATATTCGGAGCGAAATATTCGGAGCGAATTTCGCTCCTTTTTGTATTGAACGATTTCGCTCCTTTTCCATCAGTTTTTAATATTAAAAGGAGCGTGTTAAAAGAAATGCTCCTTTTTGAGCAATATTTTAAGCAATGATTTCGCTCTTTGTTGATTAATTTTTAATGTGAAAGGGAGCGTTTATGAAAGAACGCTCTTTTTTGGAAATGTTTTCATTACTCATTTCGATCCTTTTTGATTAATTTGTAACTTCATTCAGAGCTTTTAAAAGAAAAACGCTTTTTTTCTGGAAATGGTTTTATTAATTTCGCTCCTTTTGGATCAGTTTGTAAACTGATCGCTTTTTTAAAAATGCTTTTAATATTGATTAATTATTAACCTTTTCTGAACGTTTAAAAGAAAACATTTTTAAAGCAATAACGAGACCAGTGACTTTGTACCTTATAAAGAGCATTATGAATAAATATCCCCCTTGAGGTAAGAAAATGCTGCTTATTATTTTATCCTTGTAAAGATTTTTACTAAACAAAAACGGTCTTTTACCTTAGTTTCATCACTTCTGCTATTTTAAAAACTAGTAAGAAACAATTTGGGAGGGGGTGCTTCTTTTAATACCAGCATTATTCTGTACAGTACAACAGATTTCTATAATGGAACAATTGTAAACTATATAGAACGGTTTATAATAAATAATTTTTTAATAACCCAGCTAAAAAAAACTGCAGAAATTTTTTTTAAAGTTTTCTTAAAAAATTTCTGCAGATTTTTTGAAGACAAAAAAATCTGCAGTTTTTCTTCAATTTAATCTGCAGAAAATTTTCTTCTTATATTTTTCTTTTAAATATTCTTCAGATTTTTTGAAGACAGAAGAAATCTGCATTTTTTCTTCAATTTAATCGGCATAAAATTTTTCTCTATATATTCTGCAGATTTTTTGCAAGACAGCAAAAAATCGGCATTTTTTCTTCAATGTAATCTGCAAAAAAATTTATTATATTTTCCTCTAAATATTCTGCAGATTTTTTTAATACAGAAAAAAACTGCATTTTTTCTTCAATTTAATTTAATAAAATATGTAAAAAAATCTTTATTTTTTCTTTAAATATCCTGTAGATTTTTTGAGAATTTGCATTTTGTCTTCAATTTACAGTTATTTAGCAATTTTCACAAAATCATTAAACTTGACCAATATCTGTTTTTTTTCTTTTTGAAGATTTAACTGTATTCTCTAAATCTGCATTTCTCTAAATACATATTTTTCACCATATTCTCTAATATTGCAATTTTATTCTCCATTTATCCTTTAACAACATCTAAAGCACACAACACACGTTATTTGCATGAATTTCACTCATTCTTTTACGAATTATAATTTTTAGAAAATATTAATTATAATGCTTTTGAGTTTGCACTGAATAGTAAAGTCTTGACAGACTGAGTCAGCTTAAAAAATATAATACAGGAGGGTGGCTACAGAAACTGTGAAAAAAATTTCCCTGACTAAACTTACAACATTTCCCTGATTTAAGGCTACTAATTATATTAGTTTCCTGGCTTTCTCCCTACTCAGAATCACTGTATGTGTACAATATACATTATTAAAAACACTTTTACCAATTATTTAAAATGAAAAATATGAAATTTAATTTTTAAAAAATGGAATGAATATCCTAAAAAATCTATTAAAACGGTATATTACATTTCTTATATGTAAAAGAATATTGGAAATTTTAACAAAATACTTTGTTTCTAAAACTGCATAAGAATTCTAAGAAACATTAAAACTACTCTTTGCAACACAAGTTAAATTATATTAACAGTTAAGGTTATTATGAACTTTTCTCAAAAATTCATTAACTAATTAGTGCTCGTTGCATGAGTACCAGAATAACATGTTGGAACATAAATATAAAAATAGTATAATTATACGTACCTAATAATATATATTTTTGCAAAGATCTAAACAAGAGAAACTGCCAAAATATAAATTCAAATCTTTATTCTTTAACAAATCATAAGAAATTAATTGCTCTAATCAAAAACTTATGCTTTTATAAATGAATATAAGTTTTTTTATTCCATTTATTATTACAAATAATACTGCACATAAGATACTAATTTATAGATAATAACTCAAGTAACAAATAACAGCAGCACAGTATTTTTATACTTTTATTACAACATAAAAATACATTTTTACATAAATTCACTGTAGTACAACCAAGTATTACACTTCCTACAATAACAACCAAGATGAAAAATGCTTACTGAAAAAGAATCGAACTGATGATAAATTACAGAATACAAACTTATTATAATAAGTACCCAATTGAGATAATCAGAACTGCACATGGGTTAAAAGCTTAAAATAAATTTGAAGAGAAAGAATGTACTTAAATGTGTTACAATTAAATTTAAAATTATACTATATTTACATGGAAGCAAAATGTAACCAACTAGAGTGTATAAATGTTATTGGTGTAAAGGCAGTTTTAAATACAGGTAAAACATAAATAAATAAAGATGTTACTTAAAACTCTCTTGATTACACACCCCAAGCAAAATTTTTGACATTCATAAAAATATTACACATATTTATCTGTAAATTTTATACGTAAAATTAACAAAGTGTCTGAATTTATTGAAATACATTGCACACATAAAAAACTGACTTCTAAAATCACAAATAAACACATAAAAGTTACCCCCCACCAAAAAAAACTCACTTGGTAATCAAATATATTATTAAAGATAGCAATAGATCATATACAATCATTCCTGACTAGTAAACACACACTAGTAAACATATATCACAAATAAAAGACTAAATCTAATGCTGCTTTTTATACATTTTTGTTTCAATGCAATATATAAATGCAATTCTGAACTGAAATATTTCAAGATATTTTTCACAAATAAACTTCTAAATAAATAATTTAATAAAATGCTTTTAGTTTTCCTTGATTGCCCAATGAAGCTTTTAATCTCCCGAAACCTGCAAAATAAATTATTTAATTAGAGAAAAATTTCTGCAACATAGTGAAGGACATAGCTCACAGATTTTTTTTAAACAATTGGTTTTTGTCACAACAATTGAAAAATGTTCTGTAAATGTCTTTTACAAACTAGTGGTTTAATTATTCTTATATACAGAACAGTGAAAAAGGGGGTTTAAATGAACCTTTTGAACAAATTATGGAATTGGGTCTTGTCATGTACTCCCCACACCATTCTATTATGATTGGTTATTTTTAAGATGAGGCACACATCCATTTGTTTCGCACACATATTTGCAAATTTTTAAACAATATTTAGCTTTTTGTTTTGAAGTATATCATAGGACCTCTGTTAACCTTAGATACCTGTTATATAATAGTTACAATAAGAATCTTTAGTTAGTAACCAAGCAATGGCTTGCAAAATTTTAAACTAAAGCAAAAGTTAACTCTTTATGAATGAGAGAAATAAAAATATTCATAAAAAATTGTGCAATTTTTTTAGAATAAGTTGCAAAGCATTTGCAGCTATATTAAATAGATGGATGTCACTAATAGATGGATTTTCCTAAACATATGATAATTTTTAATTAGTTCACATAAACACAGTTATATTTCTATGAAAAAAACAATCATATTTAGAAAAGAAGTTATGCATTATATAACTTTCTAAAGCAAATTCATTACTAATCTACAATGAAAAAATCAATTTTATTTATTCAGTCTTACTATCTACTTCGTCAGAGAATCTATCTGTAACAACTTTTTGGCATTTGAAACAAGTCATCCATGCATTTTATAAATGTCAGTGTCGATTAAATAGCATAGCCTAAAATCAATAAAAAAATCAGATTTCTTAAAATATAGATATTTACCCAACAGCAGTGAGTTCAACATCTAGAGTGCATTCTTATAGGGAAGTATGAAGATGCGAGAGAAATGGAAAAAGCTAATTGTACCCAAATAATCTATTCCCCCCCCACACAATATTCCAATAGTGGAAAAATTAAAACTAAAAACACTCATCCCAATGCACAATTAATAAAAATAATAATAATTAGTTTTAGGCTTATAAATGACCTGATCAGTTAGGTAATTGGTACATCAATAAGAGACAAAACTTTTAAAAATTTTAATAATCTTAATGGAAAGTAAATCTATAAGAAATCCAGATTGATTAAGAAATTCTCACTAACATTCTAAAAATGTATATATAAAAAATATAATAAGTGATAAAAATAAGTGTGATTAATACATTGGATAAAGATAATTTTTATTATTTTAAATTTCTTCCTGAACTTTCTAATGGATAATCTACAATGATAAATAATTTTCGAAAAAATAAAATGGCATAAAACAATGTAGAATTTAAGATGAAGATATCTCTTATTATTTTTAATGTCTCAGGAATTTTAAAATTTGCATTCAAGTATAATATATGTCAAGGATATGTTCAGAAGGGAATTAGGTCATTTAACAAAGTTTTTCAGAATGTGCATAGATATAATGTTAATTATATTATATGTATTAGATATAAGTTAGATAATTAAATTTTCATTAGATTAGTCTGACAAAACACAAGCATTTTGTGGACAGACAAATTAAATTTTGCAATCTTTTTTCTCCCAAAGTTGCACTTCAAAACACATTTAAAACATGCATACCCGGTGCATCACTGGTATCAGGGTTCTCGACCTGGAGCTTTCCAAAAAGGATCCTCTATTGATTTTGGATTTCTTTAGGGTGTACAAGCTCATGGACCTGATATAGCTCTGCTGACCTTCGGGGATCATCAACATGCATTCACAGCTGAAACCAAATTTACATATACATTAAATTAAAAATAAAAATAAGTGTGATTAATATGACAGGGGATGAAATTAATTTTCATTTTTTTTAAATTTCTTCCTTAACTTTCTAATGGATAATCTTTAATGATAAATAATTTTCTAAAAATAAAGTGTCAAAACAATGTATTCAGGATGAAGATATCTTATTATTTTTACTCTTATTATCTTTAATGTCTCGGGAATTTTCAAATTTGCATTCAAGTATAACATATGTCAGGGATATGTTATATGTCAAGGATCATATGTTCAGAATGGAATTAGGTCATTTAACAAAGTTTTTGCAGAATGTGCATAAATGTAATTTTAATTATATGATATGCAATAGATATAATTTATTAACTAAACTTCCATTAAAATAGCCTCCCAAAACACAAGCACTTTGTGGACAGGCAAATTAAAATTCCCCCAAGATGTTCAAATATTTATTAATGGAAGTTAATTCTGATGAGTACACATTTTATCCAAGCAAAATAAACACATAAATCAAAAAAATATTTATAGAAACTGCAGATACTTTATAATTATTAAACAATGTCCAAAACATTAAAATAATGAAAAATTAATAAACAGTATTGATTTATTTTACTATCTGTTTAATTAATACAATTTTTAAACACGATCGATGCCAAAAAAAATCGCGTAACGTGGGGTTATTGCCATATTAGAAAATCAGACTAATTATTAATTTCCAATAGAAAAATATTAAAATAATGACGAATTCACAAAGAGTATTGTGAAGTTAAGCTACTAATAATCTTTGCACACAGTCGATAAAGGATTTGGCGTGAAGCGGTGTCATATGAAAAATATCTTATCTATGAAATGCTTTAAAGTGCAATTTTAGAATTTGAAAATGTTACTCACCCAATATAATGCTTCTATCCACCTTCCGGATCGATGTTGTTAATTAAAAAGATTTAATAATCTTTTTTCGCTCCAAAATGCTTCCTCTGTTATGGAGTATGAAGGACGCGAGCTAAAATAAAACAAAATGTCGGCTGATCTTGTCGGGTCTATGTAGAAACAGAGATAAGGAAAGGTCACGTGATGATATTAACCAATGATTTCTCAGACACTCCCTCGTGAGTGAAACAGTAATTAGAAAAAACTCCGTAAAGGATCGAACCAGAAAGGAGAATTCCGATTCCGTGATCTGTTTTCTGACGGACAGGAAGTGGGAACTGGTTTGCGGCGATAAAAGTGTTTTAAGGAGCGATTTTTCGTACTAAAAGATCGAAAAAGAGAATCTTTTCATTCGCTCCCTTTTGGAGTCCAAAAATCGCTCAATTGAATTTAGCGTGAATATTTGGGTGTAGCATAATGATTTGTAGCCAATGTTAAATAAATAGCTTAACTGTTATACTTTACAGTTACTGTATGTTAATACTTCACTGTTTTACTGTCTGTTAATACTTTAACAGAGAGTTGTATTCGGTATTTTTTGGATGTTTGTCGAAACAGCTTTGACCTCCATTTCGAATTATAAAATTTCTTATTCTGAATTATGATTACCACTACAATCAATAATATTTGGGTCTAGCATAATGATATGCAGATAATGTTAATAAATTCGTCTTTTAAATAGTTTTTCATTGTGTAGAGAAACTTCTCAGATATCACGCAATAGAGACTTATTCAAAATTTTTTAAAACCAAGCCTTGAGGACACAGTAATCACCTATTTTTGCATAGAAATATTAGTCAAGAAATAACACCCGAGTATGCTAAATAATTTATTAAAATAAAGAAATGGAGAGGCAAAACAAGTATAAAATACTTTTAAAAAATGTGAAAATCCTCCACGGTACACAAAATTCAATAATGAATGTCCACACTCCGCCCAAAAATAATGATGCAAGCTGTTTTACTAAGTTGTTCTAATGTTCTAGCCCTTTCCAAACAAAGTGGTGGCGAGTCGGGGGAACGGTCGCCTCCTAACTTTTTATGGAAGAAATTAAATTTTATCTCATCTGCCAACTTTCAACTGTTAACTTTTAATTCTCTGTTCCAATTTGTTCAGAACATTCCAAACTTACCATTTTGTAGCAAGAATTTTAAAATTTTTATCTACCCCCACACGTTCCAGTTCTTTTAGTTGTTTTCAAATTCTTTGCCTCTACTTATGGCTCTCAACCGCCGCTACTGTCGAAACATGCAATCTTCCGCCGGCAATAAACTTTTGACTTGTGAATCTCAGGAACAGATTTCCCATAGGGCGAAACAATCAAAGGGCGCAAATATGCAAGAAATTCTGATTAAATATTTAGAAATTTCAGTATTCTTTTGAAAAGACCGTATAAAATACTGTTTTGTAAGAACATCCATATCCATTAAATAAACTAGCGGCGCATTTACACCACGTTTAGTATATAGTATAGTTTAGTATCTCCATAATTGGGATATGTACTCGAAGGGAGGGGGCGCAGAATTAATGCTTTGGCCTATAACGCAGAAATGTATAAATCCGACCCTGGTGACTCATACTACAAAGCGTGTTTTGAATGTTTAACAAGTATCTCATCATTACACTTGTATTATCCAATAATAGTAATCAACACTAAAAGTAATCATTTAATCGTGATTCATCATTTGATTTTTGGCCTAGAGCGCAGAAATATATAAATCCGACCCTGGTGACTCACGCTACAAAGCGTGTTTTGAATGTTTAACAAGTATCTCATCATTACACTCATTACACTTGTATTATCCAATAATAGTAATCAACACTAAAAGTAATCATTTAATCGTGATTCATCATCAGAAAATTTTAAGAGTTTCCTATCAATATGAAAGAACAACGTTTCTGGTCATATATTTTCTAACGAATTAGGTTTACTTCTGCATCGAATTTCAAATTTTCTTGACCATTGTTGATTTATAGAATCTCTCAGTCTTAGTAAATTCTTGCTTTTGGCGTCCTATAAGACTTTGAAAAAAATTTCTCCCCATGTATCATGATTTATTTTCTTTTTGCCCTTACTGCAGGAAGGGCAAAGCAATAATGCGTTTTGCTATGTTTAAAGTGGTTTCGAATCAAATATTGATAATATAAGTAGTAATTTGACTTGTCCTTACGGACATACAAACATCGGGGCATTAACAGTTCAGAAGAATGCCAGCAAATTCGGGTAAAAAATTTCGACACAAAGTACGCTGCTTCATAGGAGAAAGGTTAAAATAACCATCACAATTTCAAATTCCTATACGCACTTTCAAACTTTTCTAAACACAAAATATTGATTAATTACCAAATATCATAAATTAAAATACAATCATAAGGAAAAAAGGAAGCTTAAAAATATAAATATATACGAAACCATAAATTAAAACCTAAACATACAACACACTGCATCACAAGAAAAAGGCTAAATCAACCTATACACAATTTCTTATCACAGTTTCAAATTTTCCTATACATAATTTCAAACTTTCAAATACACAATTTCTTGAACAATAAATAAATAACATTAAAATAAAAAAAAATAATAATAATGAAGAAAATTAGAAGAAGAAAAAAATGAAAAGAATATAGGAAACCACAAATTAAAACGGTACCAAACAACAAATCAAAAATAAACAACACAGTTGTGGCTAGTAAACAGGGACGAGTATTTACAAAAAAAATAGTTGAAACATAGAAAAGATGGCGCATTTATAAAAGACATTTAAATATATATACTGTTGCAAAGATGTAATGTCGCTTTCCAGCCTCACTAGTCTTATAGTTGGGGAGGAGTATCACAAGGGTAAGTATGGAGTGACGGGTATCGGCCTTTCCGAACCCCTGACATTGGCGACGAACTTGGTGACCATTTTGGCGACTTGGCAACAAATAGATGATTCCAGAGAATGCGGCCCTTTTCTCGATATCTCTATTAGGAAAGGGAATACGCTTGAATATACGAGAAAACTCCATGTGACGTCACGGCCTGTCGGAAAAAGTATATAAGGGCCGCGTTTGGATCAGAGGGAGTAGTGTTGATCCATTGAGAACGACTTTAGAGTTACAGTGCGAGCTAAGAAGCTGGTGAGCTCAGCACTATTGAAAGTGCTGTTATTGTCGTTATTAGTTATTTGCCGACTGTTTGTGTTGCCAAATCTCAAAGTTCTGAACCTTTATTACCTGTGAATTGTTGTCTGTTTACGTTGCTAATCTGTGCAAAAACTATTGTTTCCTGTACATGTGCTTCGTGTTTTCCTGCATATTTTTGAATAAACCTTCATTCTCCATTATCCTGCGAGTTGGACTGTTTACCCCATACACCCACAGAAAGACTTTTGTAACAATATATTAAGAATAAATAAATAAATGTTGGATTCCCAGATGATCAAATCTTGATTTTAAAAAAAAGTATCAACGACTACTTTTCACTTACTAACTTTAAACACGATATTTTCTAAATCATGTTGCTCTTTTTTAATCTCCTGGCAAATTTATATTTCGGAAGTCTTTGTACCCTAATTGTCGATAATGTGAAGGAAACTTACAGTCTTGGGATTGAAATTGAGTTAATTATTAGCATTATGAAGTATATAATATTGCATATTAATACATTTTTCATTTAAAAGCTTTTAATTGTCTGTTCGGTTCTTATTTCTTATTTTTTAACTGTAAATAAAGCCAATTATAAAATTATTCAGACAGTTTACAATGGTACATCATGGTAAATGATGTATTGTTTTTATTTCAAACACAAGTTATCGTTTCCTTTTAGTGAATATTTCTTTGTAGTTTTAATTCTAATTCTAGCTAAGAATTTAAACTCTGATTAGAGTCCATGTAAATGTATACAAATCGTGGATGCGGCTGAAAGAAAAAAAAATTATCAATCCTATAAAGTAACTGGCAAGAAAGATTGGCCCTATAAACTTCTTTTCAGTCGATATTTCCTTTTGTATACGAAATAAATAGACGCAACAGTGTGTTTGTATAATTTATAAGCATCCACCGAACTACGTTCAGCTTACTAAATAATGCAACAAGTCAAGTGTATGTCACACCGTGATAAAGAGCATCAATGTGAAGGATGCTGTGAAAATTTCGAGTTCAAATCCTGATTCTTCTATGAAGGTGCATCTTTTTGAATCTTTGACGGATCGAAACCTTAGCAGCAATTCGGGAAGTGGATTCCTGGCGCAAGTGTCGTGTTCTGTTGCGAAAATTTTGTAGGTCTACCAAACTGTGACATAAACTCCTTTTCAGTCGATATTTCCTTTTGTATACGAAATAAATAGACGCATCAGAGTGTTTGTATAATTTATAAACATCCATCGAACTAGTACATTCAGCTTACTGAATAATGCAACAAGTCACGTGTATGTCACACCGTGATAAAGAGTATCGATGTGAAGGATGCTGTGAAAATTTCGAGTTCAAATCCTGATTCCTCTATGAAGGTGCTTCTTTTTAAATCTTTGACGGATCAAAACCTTAGCAGCAATTCGGAAAGTGGATTCCTATTTCAAGTGTCGTGTTCTGTTGCGAAAATTTTGTAGGTCTACCAAACTGTGACATCTTCTCTTTATGGATTCGCGTAGCTCTCAAAAGATACTTTAATCAAATAATTCAATCACTGTCAAGAGAATTTGACATAAAATCAAAAGTTTTTCCTTTATAAGGAATAGGGGAAAGTTAATAAACTGCTACATGTTCTTCTTTTTCAGATCCTTACCACTGATTGGGACTCTGACCTCTACGTTCGTGGTGATTGCCACCCTGACATTGGCTGTCTGGATCCAAAAGGCTCAGGTACGGAAAGACTTCTTCCGTCTCGTTAACCCTTTGAGTACTGAATTATTTGAAGATTTTTATGCCCATGGGACGGATTTAATTTGTCGCTATATGGGCTAATATGTAAAAGTAATATATTTTATTTAGAATATACTTATATTGCTGATATAAATATATTTTTGAAACAGCATTTTAGTTACAAAATATAAATATTTATATAGAACAAGAACCAACTTAAAGTCTAATAATTTTGTACCGTGTGGTATTTTTCAAAACATGTCGGTAAATGCAAAGGTACCCGGCATTGTTTGCATTGCCAAGTGGTTTCTTTTCTTATTTTATGTTTATAACATACGCGACACCGTTTTGCAGGGCGTTTCTTTAATTCTGTTACCGAAATATTCTCCGGAAAATGTGCCCAATTTTTTGTTTGCAAACGATGTGGCGCATCGCTACTCGTAGAACGCCCACGGATATTATAATTTGGCAGGACCACTTGAGCCAATAATTCTTCTTAAATTCAGATGACGAGTCAGACTCGCCCACCGTAACTTCGCCCAAGCAAGCAGATGACGAGTCTCATTCGTCCACCGTAACTTCGCCCAAATAAGCAGATGACGAGTCTCACTCGTCCACCGTAACTTCGCCCAAGTAAGCAGACGACGAGTCTCACTCGTAAAATGTACCCAAAGGGTTAAGCAAGTCACTGATGAATTTTCAGTGGCATAGGGCCAGGGAGAAAGGTGAAGAGAAGATGCCACGAGTGCCTGTCTTA
The DNA here is from genome assembly GCA_013235015.1 of Araneus ventricosus. Taxonomy (NCBI): domain Eukaryota; kingdom Metazoa; phylum Arthropoda; class Arachnida; order Araneae; family Araneidae; genus Araneus; species Araneus ventricosus. The sequence continues at coordinate 15,126 of BGPR01037029.1, forward strand.
TGGGGCGCCATGGAGACAAAATGTCGGTGCGTTTATGTCGCTTTATAACACATTCACTGCCACCAACGGGCTGGCGTGTCCAGAACCTATTGCCTAATTAGATGATCCCTTCTCTATTGTAGTTAAGAGATGGCAGAGAAGGGAGTATCTAATTAGATGATCCC
>BGPR01037030.1:0-15288 GCA_013235015.1 Araneus ventricosus
TTTTTTTCTACTTTATAGAAATATTTATATTGCACTGAGTTGCTTGGAAACATATATGACTTTATTCACAAGTTCTGAGGCAATTAATCCCTTTATGTGTACCGTCACCTTGAGTTGTCATTTGCTATAAATGCATAAGATACTTCGCAAATGTTGCTTTGAGCTTTCATTATTAATTATTTTAGCTTTTATTTCATAAATTGAATAACTGTTTCTTTAACAAAGATTCAGTACTTCATATTTTCTGATAATCTTACATTATTCCAAAAGAGTCAGTTAAATGAATCAAGTTCCTATTTTCGACAATTTATCTCAATGAATAAAACGTAACTCAGCATTTGCTGTTAATTCTAGAATGCTTTAAACAAATAACACTCGGCAACACTGATTTTTGCTTATTGCATTCCAGTGATTTTATGAGATTCTCTGATTCAACAATTTATCTCACTGAATAAAACGTACCTCAGCATTTACTGTTAATTCTAGAATGCTTTAAACAAATAACACTGTGCAACACTGATTTTTGCTTGTTTCATTCTAGTGATTTTATGGAAATTTCGCAGTGCTGATTCCGAATCTTTCATTCTTTTTGTCAGATTGGCTCTAGTTTTCGAGATAAAGTGAAAATTATATTTCATTATTAATATGTACACACTACAGAGATAGCACTTACACTGTCTCAAATATAAATAAAAAATAAAATTAAATCAATGCAATAAGTTAATTTAATCCTAAAGAGTAATCATTATAAAAATCACAAGACAAATCTATACAGAAGTCACGTGAAATCTATGTCAAATGCAAGTTAAGGAATAAAATTCGAAACAATATTAATGAATGAAATAAATTTCAACAAATAAAATAGATGAATCAGAATAGTATGGTAAAAAATACGCAATGCTGCTGCGTTAAGTTCAATAAAATGAAAATTAAATATGTTAGTTCAATTAATTCATGGTAACGCTTTTATTTGATTTCTTATTAAAAGACTATTTCGAGATGTTTATTTTGAAAACTACGAAATATACCGGAAAAAATCTTCTACAAAAGTATAAAGAATTATTGATTCAATATAAAGTGAAACTCGTTATACAGCGCGATTACTACTTAAGTATTAGTGTTTAAAACTCCAGGGCCGGCCTTTTTGCCCATTGGACCAATTGCTCCAAATAGGGCCCAGCGTCTGAGGGGCCCCACGCCACAGTGTAAAAAAGAATGTACTCAAACTTATTCAAATTAAAATCAAGTATCGTTCAAGTAAAATCAAGTAAAGTAATATCATGCGGGAGTGGTAGATATTACTTTAAGAATTTTTATTCTTAAAAAAAATATATGGGATGAAATCAATCGAGGCCTATCATTCAATGAAAGAATTTTCTTTTAGTACAATCCCTGATTGAACTAATTCATGCAAAATATATGCTGAGAAAATTATGAATTCTGAAAATGAAATAAAATTAACCCTAAATTTATTAAAGTTTTAAGAGAAAAAAAATTATGAATGCTTTTACACGCAAAATATGAGAAAGGAAATGATCAAAAAGGAGTGAAATCAAGAAGAACATGATTTAAGATACTAAGTATTTTTACTGAAGATTACAGTGGTATTTCTACTCTATTAGATTTATTTTTAAAAATATGCCCGACTATTCTTATTCAATCTTTAGTTTCCTGAAAAGTTACCCTGTAAATGAAAAATGACAATGGGGCCCTTTTTTGGGGTTGGAAAATGATATTTTATACTAGATGGATTGACAAAAACTGATAAAGTGTCAAGAGAGTTTCAATTTTCAAATCCAAAGTTTTATTACTGTTTGAAAATTTGATTTCTTGGAAAAACTGTGTGAAATTTATTCATCTAACAAGCAGAAACAACTATTCTACTGATGTTAATGAACATAAATTTTATTTCGTTTTCACTAGAAATTGCAATTATAAAATGTCCACTTTTTGGTTTTCTCTGCTAAAAATTTATCATTATTAGAAATTTTAAAATGTTCTTTCTTTTTTGAAATTTAATTCTTTTTTATCCTTTATTTGTAAAAAAAGCAATTTTTTCACTTTTTAAATAGTTTATCATTAATTTGCTGAATTCTACGGTTGATAAAAAATTATTTTATATTTCTTGAATAAAGAATCTGATTATTACTCATTATTTTTTACCTCACACGGACATATCACAAAAATAATAAACTTCAAAAATTCAGTAACGAGAAATAATTCAATATTTTCTTTTGTTGTTTTTTACTTTATATTTTCGTCCATAAAAACTGGTGTTTTAACCTTAAATAGCAGCCCTTGATAGGTTAAGTTATTTGTAACTTGTTGTGAAGAAATAAACTCCAACAGAAAAACGCGTTTAAAGCTGTTATTGAAACATTAAAACTGATATAGATCAAAATTCCTAATAATTTTTAAGATTCCCTAAGGGAGTAAAACAGTCTTCATTAAAGAAAGTGAAAATTTCTATACTATTTTCCGAGTTATTCTGGAATTAAATAAATAAATAAGAAGGGTCTAGAGAGCCTTTTTTCCGGGGGGGGGATTTAATGAAACATTACAATCGGTTTAGAACAAAATTCACAGTAATTTTTAAGATTCCCTAAGGGAGTAAAGCAGTCTGCATTAAAGAAAGTGAAAATTTCTGCATGATTTTCCGAGTTATTTTATAAATAAATAAATAAACAAGAAAGGTCTAGAGAGACATTTTTTTCATTTTTGGGACTTATTGAGACATTAAAATCGATTTAGAGAAAATTCCTAACAATTTTTAGGATTCCCTAAGGGAGTAAAACAGTCTTCATTAAAGAAAGTGAAAATTCCTATGCTATTTTCCGAGTTATTTTGGAATTAAATAAAAAAACAAGAAAATGCTGGCGAGACTTTTTTTCTTATCTTCTTAACGAGTGTTTACGTTTTAGCTTATTTAACAATTTTTATCTTTTTTAAGCCTTTTGCAGAACCCCATGCATCCCATAAAAATATACTCCAAGAGTATCTAACTCGAGAGACACAAGTTTCCTGGAAAATTTAGTTTAATTACTTCATCTTCTTCTAGGAGAAAATAAGGCAACTAATTAATTGCTTAAATGATGTCAAATTACGCTTTATTCGCAATTTTTTCACGTATATTCAGATAATGGCATTTTTTTTTTCATCATAATCTTTAAAAAATGTCGTTCTGATCATAATTGAAAAAAATAAGTAAGAGTTTCTTGCAAGAGTCCGTAATAAACTTTCCTTTCACAACGGAATAATGAGTTCCTACATGATGAATTAAACAAGTTATGCTCTTTACTTTTGACTTAGTCTAGAGGATTTATTATAATCTCTTGAAATGGCTATTATGCCCATTTCTATTCATCTGGAAAGCTTCTTTTTATGCGCTTATTTATCTGCGAGCCGGGCGAGATTAATGAATCAATATAATTCCATTTCAATTTCAAAACAATGAAAAACTTTTTTAAGTAAAAGTAATGTATTAATATTCATTCTCTAGATTAAGACGAACGGAGAATTACACTCTTTCATTGTACTTTTGGTATAAGGAAAAGCTTGCATTAATGAATGTTTTTTATAGTTACATAATCCCTTTATGTTAAAAGAATTATCTTCCTTTCAAAGATTATACATTTTTAAATAATGTTTTTTCAATAAATTTTTCGAATAATAATTTTCGAATGAAAAGTGAAATAAAGTGCAGGATTCACTTGTAAATAATTTTGAAACTACTTTTGAAGAATAATTATGAAATCCCGATTCATTAAGACAACTTTAATTGCTTCAAAAGTACTACAGACGCATTCTAAATATTCTTTTGAATCCTGAAAAGCAATTAAAGATTTTTTTAACGAAATTAATATATGTGTTTAGTGTTTCTTTCGAACTTTCTGTCTTGAGAATTGCATGATAATCCTGTCTTCTTTTTTACCAAATGTACCGTTTCATTTTAAGAGAGCAATTTTCTTCTTTTCCTTAAACACATCCAGCATTTTTTGGACTTTAGTCATTAAAAATGTTTTATGATGAAGATAGGTTTTTCTGTTGTTGTTGCATGAAATGATCAAAATGTGAAGAAAAATTTCATCAATTGTCATAAAGGAAACACATTTTATTCCATTACCTAAAAAACTTAACATTCTAACCAAGTACTTATCGAAAACATACATAGTTTATGAACTATTCATAATTAGTTACTGTAATTAAGTTGGCACTAATTGTACGAATTAGCCAAACATTACATATACATTTCAGATGCTTTATTTATTTAGAGTTTGGAATAGGGATTATTGATAATACCTACCATTACATAATTATCGGGTTTTTCACTGTAAGTAATAAAAGTTATTAAGAATGATATAATATACGAGTGCAAGTAAAAAGTGATTAAGAAAGATTTAAAACTATACGAGATCTATTTTGAGACATACCTGTTAATCGAATCAGCAGTTGGATGAGGGAAACAGGCGCCAACAAGTTGGATGAAGGGAGCAGACGCCAACAAGTTGGATGAAGGAAACAGACGCCAACAAGTTGGATGAAGGGAACAGACGCCAACAAGTTGGATGAAGGAAACAGACGCCAACAAGTTGGATGAAGGAAACAGACGCCAACAAGTTGGATGGAGGAAACAGACGCCAATAATTTGGAACTCACACAACGTGCTCAAAACGTGTGTTATTACATTGATGCTCATTATTAGCCGAAAAAAAGGAACGAAAATCACTAAAGACACCACTGATGTAAAGAATCTATTATAAAATGTTGGTTAATTTTTCAGTTTAGTTTAAAAACAAATGCGAAAAATAGAAAGATATTTGTATTATTTCCCTTTTTCAATCTACAGATTCCTTTTAAACTTTTGACTACTTACGTCCACTTTGACTTATACGTCCCACTCACCTCTTTAATTTACTACCGGTATAAAAATTGCTTTAAAACTCATCGTTATATGACCCAGTTGTAGGACAAAACAATTGTGCTAATTTCATCTTTAGTCACCTAGATGAAACAGCCTATTTTCCCTTCAAAAACCATTGTTTACTAAAAACTTTTCTTCCATGTATGTTTGATAGATTTGATCTACTGGAAAGCAATACATGTTCTTTTTGCAATAATATCGATGAAATTTTGTGAATATATAAATAAGCTTTCACAAAACTAATAATAATCATGTTTTATTTATCAAAATGTAGTGATTTTACTTTCTCGTATACGAAGTATACAAAGAGAAAGTATTGTAATCGTCAAAAATTCGAACTCGAGATTTTGACGAATCTCCACGTTTTAGACCTCCCCGAGTCCGAAAAACACAATTTTTGAATTATGTCTGTCTGTGAACACGATAATTCGAAAGTTTTTATAGCTACGAGGATGATATTTGGTATGTGATCTTTAAACACAATTTGTAGATTTCTATCAAATTTTGGACAAAATCCGTCTACGAAAAGTCCGTCTGTCTGTCTGTCCACGTTCATGTGAACACTACTACTCAGAAACCTGGATAGCTTGATGGATAAAATTTAGTACTCAGTTTTATCGTCATGAACATAGATAGGTCCGTATAAAAGTTTGGGGAATATCCGTCAAATGGTTGAGTGTCTGTCGGTTTGTATAATCGCATACTTTTGAATGAAATAACTTAACAAAATTACTTAGATAAATGAAATTTTGTATGTGCCCTTCTAACCTAAATTGTAGATTTGTGTCCAATTTTCGTGTCAATCGGTTAAAAAAAGGCATTCAAGTTCGAAAGTTGGTTTTTCTTATCTTACTAACCCTATTGCGAAATCTTACTAACCCTATTGCTTCCGATTCTATCTCACCATACTACGTCTTGGCTCATTGCCAAATTCGGCTCGTTGCATCTTGGTCTGCCTTTCGCTTTCATTTCGGTGATTTATAGTCAGTCACAAAGAAATAGTTTCCCGAAAAGAGTTGCATATTTAATTTACGGTTAGTTTTATTTTGTAATTGGTAATGCATTTTTTTCTGTTAGTGGATTTTGCATTATTTTCACTCGGCACTTTTTGTGAAAGTTAATGCCACTTATGTTCTGTTTCTCATACTACTTTTTTATTTCTTAAGCACTCTGGCAATGTGCATGAGATTTTCTATTACAACATTTTTCTCCAACTGTGCTCGAGACGCTTGATGCGTTTTAGTGCCTATTAGCTTATTTTTCCTCCACATGTGTTAGGAGTATACTAGAAAGTTTAGGGGAGACCACTCCCGCTGGATTGGTTATGGGACTATTAGTCCCCCTCAAGCCTTTTCTTGGAGAAGAATCTAAACAATTATTTTGGCTCATTTGGAGCCTATTATCTTCAATCGCATAGAAAACTGGATTTAAAAATCCATAGTCAAAGGGTTAAACCAATAGTCATATGACGAGCATGACACCTGAGCCGACATCCCACTTCCCCGACACAGAAAGTGGGAAATTTTGATCCGCGATGTAGCTTTAACGCGCACGAGACTCGCACACACTTCTTCCAGTTGCGAACCCGCGATCTTCTGACCGCAAATCCAGAGTTGCCACGTCCTTCCTCTTCACACCATATGTTTGCCGTAGTATGGTCAAATGTGCTCTTGTGCCATTAAAACGATGACAGCCAATTAACTAACCACAGTTTGCCATCGGACAACCGCGGCCATTGGAAAATGATAAGAGCAATTTAATTTGCATTATTTGATTCAGATTTGCCGGATAACTGTTACTGAAAGCATGTTTGTTGATTAATAACTCCTTAATAGTTTTTTTCAGAACTTCACTCAAATCGAATTGTGCCGTTTTTAAATTTATACGCTAAAATTAAGTCATTCATTGACTTTATAACTAGGGTTGCCATAATTTATTTGTTCAAATCCGACACGTTAGGGGGTGAAAGGTCAAGAATGGTAATGTATAGTATAAAATTCTAAAACCTGCCTACAATCGACGCTTTTTCTTAACACTAGCACAGAGATTGAGGAAGTCAAAAAAAATTTAAAACGTCAGAATACAAAAATACTTTTTTTAATGATTAGAGAAAATGCAAAGATGCAATTTTTATTAATGAAAAACAGAATTGAAACAAAACTGTCAAAACTATCAATTTTCAGTTTAAAATGGCGCCTGGGTAAGGAGGCTATTCCGCTTTCTCATCAACAGACAGTTTCAACAAGAAATTTTCTTTCTTTGTAGGAATGACGTCAGTTTTTGCGAATGCATCGGATCTGCTTTACTACAACCAAATTTTTTTCTCACCTCATTTACTGCTGTAAATCCAGACATTTTGAAGATTCGGACACTAGTCCGGACGTATAGTAACCCTACACTGTAAAAAATATCCGTTTTTTTCCCGGACTTTTTCCGTATATTTGACGGTTTAAAGCTGTTTTGTTGACAAAACGGTTTTTCACCGTTTTACGCTCCAGCCATAAACGGTTTAAAACCGTCAGTTCAAATTCTATTTTTCGTCATACGGTAATGCTTTCCGTACGATAAATTTCCCTTTTCTTAAATGTAATTTTATTGCATTCATTTCATGTTTTTAATAGGGTTCCATCTCCGCTGTTGTTTACACATGTTGCAGTAACCTGTTGTCACTCATGAAAGCTAACCTTAAAACGCGTGTTCTGGCAATAGTTGATTTTTGCACCACTAGGTGGCGCCACTAGAGCTATAGTGACTTTAGAACTCAAATAGATTATTTTTACTTCGTTTTATGAAGTCTCCGGTGGTCTAGTGGTTAGAGCGACTGCCTTTTATTTCTAAGAACGCGGTTTCAATCCCCGGCTCAGAGGAGTTAGAAGTTTTGTCACCATCTTGCATCGAAATCGTCCAAGTAAGTTCAATTAAAAATGACATTAAACTAATTGAAATTAATAATTAAGCCTTGATTAATTAATATTCCTAATTGATAATACACATCAGCACATTTCAACTCAACTCGAACAGAGGGAGAAAAACAACTCAACTCAGTCGATGACGTCACTTACTTCGATGACTTAATTTTTACGGAGGAAACTTGATTTTATACGGTAAAAAACCGTTGTGACTACGGATTTACTTCCTAACTTTTACGGGAAAAACTTGTTCCTGTATGGTAAAAAACCGTTGTGCCTACGGATTTACTTCGTAACTTTTACGGTTTTGCACAACCAACCCAGCTGCCAGTTTAAAACAGTAAATTTTACGGGATTTTTTTTACAGTGTAGTTATAACTCGATATAAAAATGACCAGTAAACCATTAGCATCTCAATTGTTACATGGACGTGTAATTAAATCAATAAGAAAACGCATCCCCAAAACAGAAGGGGGGGTCAACTAATTAGACAGTACAAAAACTATACTGTTATGAGGACAAATAACGCTCCAGTAATGAGCTTCATTTTCCTATTTCCGTATATGTATACTTGGAGGTGCAAAACCCTCGCATTCTTTTCTTTTTTCGAGCTGAGATTAAGAAATTTTCAAGAATGCAGAACTTTTATGAAAATTTTCTGAGAAATTTTTAGGTGATATTTGGGGATCTACAAAAATTTACAAAAACATCCACCTCCTCTCTAATTGGACACAATGAGAAAAAAAAGCGGTTATTTTTCTCTCTTCCGTTAGTTATCTGAGGTTTCTGCTGATACAAACAATTTTACAGATATTTAGATTATACTATCATTACTTTTTTAAGACAACGCGTTATACCTCAATAGAATTAAAACAGCCTTTTGAAAAGAAACATAATGACATATTTTTAATTTATGTTTGCTGAAGCATTGCAAAGCATCTCTTTTAGAATAGTATATTATTATTATATGTATTATTACAAGACGTAAAATGATTCTTGAAAACAAAGCCTACATTCTTTTCACAGTAAGTTAGCGATAATTTTTGATTTTGTTGTTGTTTATCTAATGCTAAGTGAGCTATAATTTCTAAACATGTAGTGTTACAAGAAGCATAAACGATGCTCATAGGTAAAGCATAAACTTATAAGTCATAAATACTGTACGTTCGAAGAGATACCACAGTGGAAAATATCTTCTCAGGGAAGTAACCCATATTCATGTTTGACACAAAATAAAGTTTCATCGCAAATAGGCAACCTGACTGCATTGTCCTCATTTAGTTGGATGTCGATATACCACTTTACTTAAAAACAAATGAAGAAAATGCATTATTTATTTATTTAGCCCTCATAGGCTTTACCTACCAGTCCAAAACGGTGTACGGCGCATGAATACCGGCAGGGAAGATTCACAAAACGTACAACACAATGTATGAAAAAACACAGTGTCAAAAATCAAGAGAAAACAATATACATGACAATATACAGAAAATTCAGAAAAGAAAAAATTGAAATTAAGACAAAGAACTAAAACAAAACTAAAATTTATGTAGAATACATAATAATACTACATTAAGAAATTTTAAAAAATGCAAGGAAAAATTGTAGTGTCACACACAGGCGGGAAAATTCCGAATAAATACTAATTCGGATCGGCTACTCAAGAGCATATGAGTGAGGCAAAAGCGAACTGCAAAGCATTTGCTTTGTTTAAGACACTCTAGAGAAAGAAGAAAAACACTTTCCTAGTTTTACGTTAGTTAACAATTTAGTAAACACTTTCCTATTCAACGTTTGTTACCTTTAATTGCAACCGCGTTCAGAAAAGTTAAATCACAATTTCTCAAGTTTCGTTTTCCGTTTTATACGCCGGTTATATGCAAGCTAAGTTGCTAATTTATATATATTAGGTCTGGATATTTGAATTTTCGTTTTTGGAATTTTTCTTGAGGAACAAGTTACTGTTCTTAATTACCCCTCACTATTTTTGCTGCGGCGTAATTGGGAGCAGGCTTTTAATGTAAAAAAAACTATATTTTTATGTATTTGGAATAATTTATTACTTTATAGGAAGCAATTTTAAATCCAGGAACGTGATTGCTTTCCGTCCCTTCAGGAAAGCTCGCTGCCTTATGTCAAATTAACAACTGACATTTTAAAACAATTTACAATGTGATCTACACGCATATAACATTTGACGCATGAAAGTTCTTTGTTAGTACGGATATGAAGCCGTTTGACTTCAAGTTTGGAAGAAAACAACAAACTGACGACGAGAAAGAAGAAAACGTGATACTGATGGAGGAATCTGAAGATGATGATTTTGGCTCTTTTCAACAAGAACCGGAGGCTCCTTGAGATGGAGGAGGTAATTTATCTGAAATTATCCAGTCTCAATTTTTCAACAAACAAGTTCGATTTGATCGAAAACGTTGAAGGTGCTAGAATGAAGACACATTATTCACACGTATGTGAGATTCAAGAATTTGATGGTGGTGAACATGATATTATAGGTTTGAGGTCCACCAATTTGGCTAAATCAAGTCGGTGCTGAATGACCAGTTTGTTATTTCCAAGAATCAGTTAAAATCGATATTCCCAGATCGAATCTTTGAAGTAGATTGTCAGAAAGAATTATTCGGTTTTCAGGTAGAGTAAATGTCAAAGAAAAATTTGTAGAATATTGAATAGAACGTTCGATTTCAAGTTTCTACTAATTTTTATGCGTGATTTTTAATTCTTACCTATTTCCTTCTAGCGTGTCATATTATTCACTTTGTATAAAGATTCCTTTCCGACCTTTTCCCTACAAAATTTGAGTTAGAATGGTTAGAAATTACACCAACTTGAAGGTAGTAAATAGTTATAATAGTTTATATGTGATATTCTATGGAATAGAAGAAATTTTTGCTGGAAAGCATTCAAAAGACAGTAGTTTGGGATAATTGGGGAAAAGCAATTAAATGTATTTTGAGACAATATGAAGTAGTTTCTAATCATATAAAAATTATTATTTTCAAATCAATTAGCTACTGCGACCAAATCCCGATATACGTGTCCCCAATTACCCCGTAATCTCTGGGTAATTGGGAACACTTCGGGGTAAAATAAGAGCGCTCTTAAAAGTGAGGTTAATAAATTATTTTTTAAAGGAGGTATTGTTTAATGAACCCTTCAGAATATGTTTATGCACGCACAAAAAATATGGACCTCTTCTACATTGCATACTATCCTTTTAAATGGTAAAAAAACTGCAGGGTTTGCGAAATTCGCTACCAATTACTCCAACTGACCCTAAATAAAGATATATTGAACTGCTTAGAAAAAGCAGTAAGCATAGAAAAAGATATATTAAACTGCTACACAATCTGAAATTCAAGAGTTAAGAGTTTGTGAAGAACAATCCTTGAAAAGTTTTGGAAACTGGGATACAAAAGAAGATTTTTCAACGGAGGCTTCCAATCAAATTTCAAGGCTTTTCCTTCGTGCTTCCATATCCTACACTCCAAAAGAAGATGTTTAGAATCCCCTTTGTCTATTCTATAATTCCATTTCTCACTCTTACCAAAGAACAGAACAAAACAAAGAAAGCAAGACAACATAATGGCGGAAACCCTCTTCTCGTACGTCAAACCGAAGAAGCAGAGTTCCAAAACGGACTTTTCCGTATAAGGGCAGGACTTTAGTAAAATATAGCCCAAGTTTTGACCCAAAAAGTCCTAAAGTTGAATGGAAAAGAACATCCTTCAGAAATAAAAGTGCAAAAAATACTCTCAAAAACAAAAAAGAAGAAAAATTATCCAACCTTACCTCACCATTTTAGGAGTCCACCCTAAACAAATGCAAAACGAAACAGGAAGGGAGAAGAAAAAAATTAACCCTGTGAGAGAAAGAGTAAAGCGCCATCTATATTATTTATTTTGCTGATCTTACCAAAGAAGAAACCAATTCTGGTATGTTTTGAAGATTCCATGTGCAGTGGAAACCTGGTTAAGGAAAAAGTCAACTTTTAATCTCTCTAGATCTACTTTATCAAAAATTACCTCGTAACTCTACCTTTTATAGAGTTAGACCATCTTTCCTGCCAAATGATCACAGCATTTTTCTTTAATTTTGTCTTACCTTGTGCTTTTGAATCGAAATTTTTTTAATCCACGATTAATTTTTTGGTTGCGAGCATTGAAAGTTCGTCGGCTCAAGAGAATGTATTAGAAATTAAAACATTTTCTCTTACTTACCCTTCTCCTTCCTTTCCTTCTAATAGACACGGTATATTAGAAATTAAAACATTTTCTCCTACTTACCCTTCTCCTGCTTACCCTTCTTCTACCATTCCTTCTAATAGACACGGCATATTAGAAATTAAAACATCTTCTTCTACTTACCCTTCTCCTTCCTTTCCTTCTAACAGACACGGTATATTAGAAATTAAAACATTTTCTCCTACTTACCCTTCTCCCACCTTTCCTTCTAATAGACACGGTATATTAGAAATTAAAACATCTTCTTCTACTTACCCTTCTCCTTCCTTTCCTTCTAACAGACACGGTATATTAGAAATTAAAACATTTTCTCCTACTTACCCTTCTCCTACCATTCCTTCTAATAGACACGGCATATTAGAAATTAAAACATTTTCTCCTACTTACCCTTCTCCTCCCTTTCCTTCTAATAGACACGGTATTATACATTAGTGCGATTCTGTCCTCAATGTGTAAAAATAATCATAAACGAGTTAAAAGTTTCAGTGCGTTGAAAGTCCACACAAATTTCATATCACTGTTCAGACTTCGAAAATCAACAAATCCATACTTGGTAATTTATTACTTAACTGCGTCGTGGAAACTTTATTAAAAGAAGTTTTTAAACTCTTCAATCAATAAGATTTGATAAAAGAGCCCATTCATTCTCCACCAAGTTCTGATAGCCTTAAAAAACGTTCCATGTAATGGTAAAATTGATTAAAAAAAGTAATTAAAGATATTCCGATTTTGAAGTTAAATGCGAAAACTGAAGAGATGAGAAAGAACAAAAAAATTGATAATTTTTTTTCCTGAGGTGAAAGATAATACGTTTAATTTGCTCGTGAAGGAATATCGAGAAAAAAAGCAAGAAGAAACTCATGTGAGTAAATTTTGGGTAATATACCACTTGCAACAACTTTTCTTTTCCCAAATTCATTAAAACAGCAGTAGTGGTGACAGAAAACTAATTAAGCCTCGACTTAATTAATAAAAAGAGATTATCTCCGGATGGACAAAAGAGTCCCTTTTTTCATCTCCCTTTTAATTTTGTAGATGTAGGTCACAGAAATAATGTAACACATAAACGATATTAAGGAGGAATAAAATCCTCATACAAAAATGCAACTAAGTGGATTAAAAAAGAACAAATATTGCAAAAAATATAGAGCTGATATATCTTTAAATGCAAGATTGTGGTGGAAAGGAAAGGGAGAATATCTTATTTTACTCAGAATCATTACAAAAAACTGTGGTCCGTTTGTAATTTATTTTAATTGCATGCAATCAGTAAAACGAACAAAAAACTATGCTTTTTGTGTTTCGTTTAATTGCATTATTTTAGCTCATGTAATTTAACACAATGTAATATTCGTAATTTATCAAATTTAATGCGTTAGTGAATTTTCCAGAGCATTCTGCTTTTTTTAATATTTAGTTGATAATAAGAGTATATTTTAAATTACCAGCTGGAAATTAGAATTTGTTCCTTAATAATAAACATATGCTAAACATGCGGGGGAAAGGAAAGGGAGAATATCTCATTTTACTCAGAATCATTAAAAAAAACTGTAGTTCGTTAGTGATTTATTTTAATTGCATGCAATCACTAATACGAACAAAAAAACTATGTTTTCTGTGTTTCATTTAATTGCATTATTTTAGCGCATGTAATTTAACACAAGGTAATTTTCATAATTTATCAAATTTAATGCGTTAGTGAATTTTCCAGAGCATTCTGCTTTTTTTTATATTTAGTTGATAATACGAGTACATTTTAAATTACCAGCTGGAAATTAGAATTTGTTTCTTAATAATAAACATATTCTAAACATAAGATATAAATGGAATATTTATCAGTTTAAAAGCTTAGTATTATCCTCCACACTTAGTTTGATACAGGAGAAGATAAATATTTTATTGAAATGATGAAGTTAAAATTTTAGTTTCTTTGGTATAATCATCAATGAATTGGAAAAATATGTGACTTTTTTTTATCATTATTTTCATAGAAGACATTTAGATTATAAGAACTGACTTAGGAGATGACTAAACGCACTGCTCAGTAGATGATATCCGTTTCCTAACTACTTTTGCGTTTTTTTACAATTAAAATGAATGATTTATTATCTTATTAATAAAATTATTTACTTTCTACATTTTGGACATGAAGAAGGAAATTTTTGGCGAAACAATTTAAATCGAACAGATTTTTTAAATTAACTTAGCGATTTTCATTGAAGAATAAGCTCAAAATCATTTATTTAATTTAATTTCTTGCATTTATTTAAAAATTTCACACTCAATATACGAGTGAATTAACAAAATTTTTGTGAAATAAAAACTGCGTAGTTTGGGGTTAAAGTTTTCTTCCATTTTTCATATATCGTCGCTTAGCAAGAAACAACACCTAGCTCAATTTTTGGAATTTCAAAGAGGAAGAAGATATTCAAATTTTCGCAACCAATAACGGATATTTATGAATTTTTATAACATCTGATATGAACATGACACCACATGGTCCTACTAGATGCGAAAAAAATTCAGAAACATTCGGCATTGGTTGAGAAAAATTCAGTTGTTTCTTCCTCTTTAAAATTTTAAAAAATTGAGATGGGTGGTGGTGCTTGTTAAGCGACGATATCTCATTATTCCTGACTGATATTTATTTCTGCAATTGTTACGCAGTACAATTCTAACTTAAACACTTACGATCTGAGCGTGCATTCTATCGTACATCTAAAATATAAACGCCATGAAAAGGCTTCTAACGCTCAGGAATATGGGCGTGGTTACGTGCCAGCTTGCGCTTTCTTTGTTAACAGCTCGCCCAGAAGGGTTTGGGGAAAAGGGGAGGTTTTTTTTCTTAGAATTCGGAGCGGGAGAACAGGGGATGGTTTCGAGATGTTTTTGAGAGGGTGAATTTCCCTTATCTTTGAAAGTGAAATCGTTCAAGTGTTTTGAGATCTCTCTATTCCAATGGTCTTAGGAATCTAAAATATAAAAGCCGTAAGAAGGCCTCTAACGCTCAGGAATGTGGGAGTGGGTACGTGCCAGCGCGCGCTTTCTTCGTTAGAAGCTCGCCCAGAGGGTTTGGGGAACAGAGGAGGGTTTTTTTTCTTAGAATTCGGAGCAGGGGAGGATTCCGAGAGGTTTTTAATAGGGGAAGTGAATTTCCCTTATCTTTGAAAGAGAAAGCCTTCCCTTATATTTGAAA
>BGPR01037031.1:0-15287 GCA_013235015.1 Araneus ventricosus
TTTTTATTTGATTCTCTATACTTGAATTGTTCGTAATACATTTTTTTTTGTTTCCACATTAGTTGAATTTTAACACCTGCAAAAATATTACTTTTTTACTGGTGTTTTCGATAGCGGGAAAAAGTCTACTTTCAAATAATAATTGTAGATGGCAGCACGGTTCTTCTTCTTTTCTGTTGAGATGTCTCCTCCTTCTCCTCAAGTTCCAAGTGTGAGCTATGCAACATCCACAAGTTGCATGTTAACCTCTATATAAAGAAATAATACTTCTCCTTTTTCTTACTCGAACCAATACTACTTAGGTGCTAACTCGAATAGATCCCCACTGGTGTAGGTGGCTTGTCACCCGTATTACAACTGGTTACCCGTGGTTCTATCCCCGTGTTCGGTTTGTTTTTGCCAGCGTCAACAAATGTCTCCTTTTACCTCCTTAATTTCTTTTATTTAAAATTTCGAAATTCTCACCCCATGTCATTTGTTTTTTATCCTCTCCTTAAAATGTTTTAGATCTTGCTTATCACATATTGTGTTTTATTTAATTGTTCTACTTATACAAAATTTCTTAAATTTGAAATTCTAAAGCTGAAAGTATTCTAACTCAGCGATTCGTATGAAAAGTACGTGTCTTTTCCAAGAAGTAAAGAATCTTCTGATATAATAAAGATCAGCATTTATTCATTCAAATAATTGCATACAAGAATGACTCCACATACTTAAATACAGAACTATATATCTAAACTATTGAATCCTGTATGGAGTGAGAGAATTTTTATATCGGATTTTGAAATTTTTATGATAAATCTATGCACAAATTAAAGAAAAGAAATATCCACTCAAAAATCAGTTAGTTTATTTACAAAGTTTTTTATGAACAATTTAGTCTATGCATTATTTATAGCTGAAGAGTACAGCTGAAATCTATGTAGGACTTTTATTCACCATGTTAATAATTCATTAGTAATAGTTACATAGATGGCAGCACGAGACAGCCTGAAAGGAACAGTTTGCTGAAAGCTCTTACTACTTTCACAGTTTTATGCACTTAAAGTATTCCTGTTTTTGTTTATTTTTCAATTGACAGTGTTCGGGTCATTTTTGGCACGTTTACGGCTTGCGCCAGCATCATCATCAAATAATACACCGAATAAAGCACAAATGATATTGAAACAGTTTAGTAGTATGTCAGATGTAATTTAAAGTTGAAACAGAAGTCTTCTGCAGAAAGGGATGTTATTGTTTTACTTCTCTGAATAGTGCAAAATGAGGAAAGTATTTTATATTAACCCTTTGGGTACATTTGACGAGTGAGACTCGTCATCTGCTTACTTGGGCGAAGTTACGGTGGACGAGTCTGACTCGTCATCTGAATTTAAGAAGAATTATTGGCGCAAGTGGTCCTGCCAAATTATAATATCCGTGGGCGTCCTACAAGAAATCTACATATCTGCATCACTGCGATTCGAAAAATATCGTTTCAATGACAACTTCAGACCTTTTAAATGTGCTATTATACTAGTTCTTGTTTTGATCATTTAAATTCGTTCTCAGATAAAAACCCTTTGAAGTATTTCAAGAACTTCATACTAGTCTTTTTCGTTACAAGATTCCCAAAAATCCTGTTTTTTAATCACCGACTCGATTTTTGTCAGTCAGTTTAAAGATGGTTATGGAATTGTTCAGCAATCCTAAATTACGTTTACTTATTTCTGAAAAATGATCGCTACTGAAAACTGCTGCCCGCTGCAACTATTCACTTTCATAAAATTTAGAGCTCAACGTAAAAGGTTGGTTTTCAAAAAAGCATCTGAACTTCCTGTCTCAGTTCAAACAATCGTGTGAGTACATTTCCTCTCGAAAGCCACCTGACTTGCAAAATGCGAAAGTATTGTAATATGTAGGCTGCCCATGTCTTCACACAAATATTTGGCTAATTAAAACTATTAAAGCTAGAAAAAATAACTGCATGCATTTATTGGGAATTTTACGATCATTAATTTGTTGTATTACATGAAATTTGAAAATCAAATAGTTTTTCGAGATATTCAAGAAGAGCTAAAAAACGGGGGATAAAATCCAAGATGGCGGAAAATTTTGGGCCCATGATCTCAGAAAATTTTAAAGCTAAAAGAAAAATAAAAACATTCGTTTAGATGTTATAAATTTCTTTCACTTAAATTTTAGATTAATGATAGAACATTGAGCATATGCATATCAAGTGGAATTGGTTTTCATGAAGGATAGCTGTTTTTCTAATAGCAAATGACGTCTTCAATCAATTTGGCCTTATTTTGCTATTTTCATTTGGCAACCCTGTTCAACATCGAATATTTTTGTATTGAAGGATTAGACAGCACGTATTTTTCCATTGCAACAAATAATGATTATGTAATGTTACTTTTTTGTTAACATCTGTTTCACGCAATACTTTCATGGCAGTAGTTTAAAATTTTAAATCTTATTTATTTAAAATGAAAATCTTTTATTAGTTGTCATTTAGAATGAGTGTCAATTGCAATATTGCAAATACAATGTTTGTAATTACGTAATACATTGTTTCCATTGTAGAGATAAAGAAAATTTTCCCGCACGTTAACAACGGGAAAAGTGACGTCTCCCAACCCAACCGGGGGTACCAGAATAGAACCGTTAATCGTAGTAGTAGATCGGACTCTAACACGATACAGTTCTCACTGAGCCGCACTATCATTGAACGATACTTGGAGAAAACTTATTAGTCTATACAGGGTGTTGCCGAATTCGACCGACAAATTCAGAGTGGTGTTAGTAGGCTTCAAGAGGATGAAAAATCACCTTAGAACATAGGTTTCCAAACGACGTTTAGTCGGTGTAAATCGCAAAATTCCGAAAATTTTTATTGCTAAACTAAAAAACGGAAATTGAATTCGGCGCTTATGTGTTATAGCTCTCTCCGAGCTTTCTTGGCGAACTTTGGATACCAGCAAACAGATCGCAGCTATGATTTCGCTATGACAAAGATTTGGCGAGATTTAGCGAATATTTGGCGGTTTCTTACTGAGTCCTATACATACATTGAACTTTTTCGAGCGATAGCCTTATCGAACATATCGCGATGACGAGTGCACAGCGCGATGTCCTCAGTGATAAAAATAAAGCTAATTAATTTCAAAGAACAGATGTTTAAAATGTATTTTTATTTGACATGTCATTAAATTTAAATAAAAAATATTTTTCTAAAATTATATGAATAATAATTTTTAACATGATTTTCCTCAAGTTCGTTCTTTGAGCATACATTCTACAGCTTTTTGTTTTCGTCACTAATGTATGTGTAGAAATGAGCAAGGACCACGAAAACCATCATGGCGACGAGCATTAATATCCCGAAAATAAAAAACCGATGGGAATCTTTTAATAAATGAAAAAAAAGTTTCAGGAATAGTACCAGGGCATTTCCAAAAGCATAATTCAGGAACCAGCACGCATGCACAACAGCTTTCATTGACAAAGCCGCTTCTGCGTACGAGAAGGCCACTCCCGTTATTGCAAACATGACTTCAGCAGACGCAATGGCGAGGAATTGCGGAAGCTGAAATAGAATGTGCACAGAATTCCATCTGAGGGTAGGAATGACAATCAAGCGTGATGTATTTTCACTCGAATTCTGATAAATCGCAACTATATAGCTTCCTCCATTCCTCAATTTCGATGAACCGACTGGTTTCCGCATGAAAGAACTGTCATTGCTTTGGAAATAAATTTCATACGTTCCTGGTTGCATGTCCCAGTATTCAGTCATTCCTAGCGTTGAATCATTGGTCGAGACCGTAACTGAACTGCTGCCTCGAAATATGAAGGAGGCATTTGCATTTTCAGTACGATAAAACAGCCTTAATCTCGGATTTCCGTTCTTCAGTTTAACTCTGCTGTCGTTTCTGACAAAAACTCCCAGTGTTTTGTCTCCCAGTGTTATCATCATAGTTTCGAACTGTGTTTCAAGACGGAAATGCTTATCTACAGTTTTCTGTGCAGAACAGCCGGATGGAGCTACATGCCAGAGTCTTTCTTGAATCATGGGAAGGTCTTTCAAGGTTTTAGTTTGGAACGCTTTTAACCCTATATTATCCTCACCGGTAAAGTTTACAGTACAGGGAGAATTATTGATAACCGTCAATTCCCCGAACCCTGCGTTCGGTTTAGTCGGAAGGTCGCTTTCAATGCTGAGTTGAACTACACCTGCCATGATGAAAGCCAAGGCATTTAGGAGACCTCCAGTCCCAATCTTTTGCAATTGTGTTCTGAGCAGTCCTAGTTTGTTAAGGAGAGGATACATGGCAAAATCAAATGTTGGAATCAAAATAATCATCAATATTGGCAGTAACATGACCATCTGATCTGGCTTGATGCGATATCCCCAAATTTCTCCATCCATTTTTGAACCTTGCAATACCCATGTGGAACCCACTTGATGAAACAGAGTAACATACACAGGCAGAGGTACGAAGACTTGAATCACATGGAAAAGCGCCTTAATGTCCGATATTAAACTTTTATCGAACTGGTCTTCAGAGTAATCTAACCAGTGATCCTTCTTTTCGTATTTATTTCTCATTTTTCTTGACAATGCATATCCGATACACTTGAACACCTGGATTAATATTCCGTCTTGAACAGCAGTAATTATGTAAAAAGGCTTGCCTGTAAGAAATGTCGTTGTCCCCAAGAAACTAAACATCGCAGCCGCTCCAAAGGCAAGTGGATAGCAGGTGTCTTTTCCAAAACACCGAACATGTGATCTCAGAACGGGAGCCAGAAATGAAGCCAAAATGTGGCTAGAGTAGATAATGAAAAAATACAAAGAGAAATATCTTTTGCGTTGCTTGTAATGGCGATCTTCAAACTGGTCACCGCCAAATGCAGAAGAGCATGGTTTCAATGCTCCCTCTGCGACAGCAACCAGGAAAAGCCCCAATATTGATATTGCCCTCATAGATGTCACATCCCTCAGAGTGGAGCCAGTGAAAACGAGCATTTTCCCTACGACGAATAGGACTGCCATATAAGATATTGTCCAAAATTTAGCCAAATAGGCATCGGCCAGCAGAGCTCCAAGTATTGGCGTGATGTAAACCAGCATCATAAAAGTATGAAATATGATCGGAGAAGTGCTCTCGTCGAAGTTCAGTTCTTGATGCAGATAGAGGGTAAGAATGAAGAAAAAAGTATAAAAGCTGAATCTCTCGCCAAATTTAAACATTAGAATAAATGGTATGCCACGAGGATATCCGGAATTTGTTTTGCTTTTTGGTTCATTGGATTGATTATTCGATGGGACTTCAGATTTTAAATTTTCGTCCTGCGTGGATTCGTTCTTCTGGAGGCTCGAAATATCTTCGCTTGGCACGTTTTCAGTTTGCATGCAAAATATGAAATAGAGTCTGCTAATAATCGAGATGGTCTTCACTTCTTTTTCAATTGATAAGAAATATAGAATTCACAGCTTGCCTTATACATTTTGGAGACATATTTGTTGTTGTCCTTATCTCCAGTTGGTCCGCATTTTCAATGATGTTTTTCGGATAAATATTTCAACGACAACGTCAACTTATTTTGTTTCGTAAAACAACATTTCATTTATATCCCACTACAGTCAACAACATCCAGATCAAAATGTTAAAGACAACATTCAGATCAAGAAGGTTAAGTGGTAAAACCGCTGAGCTGAAGTTTTACAAAACGTTCCGATGCACTTTGACAGATTAAAACATGATGTGTAAGAATTTCTATAAATAAACTTCGCTCTGAATCGAGTTCTATCCTCACATGCCTGTGCCAGCTGGTTCTTAACCTCCGATCATTGATATTGTTAGAAAAAAGTAGAATAACAAAATGTACTGACCAAATAAATTTTGAATGAGCAATAAATTTTTAAATAATTAAAATCCCCGTCGGTAAGCCGGAAGTCAAATGCAGATTCCTTTTGTCTTAACCCATTAAACACTGACGTTGCGAAAACGCAACATTAATTTCTGAATTTTTTTTTAAAGATATGCTCTACATTTTGTATGTCCGAAGTAATATTTTTTATTTGATTCTCTATACTGAATTGTTCGTAATACATTTTTTTTTGTTTCCACATTAGTTGAATTTTAACACCTGCAAAAATATTACTTTTTTACTGGTGTTTTCGATAGCGGGAAAAAGTCTACTTTCAAATAATAATTGTAGATGGCAGCACAGTTCTTCTTGTTTTCTGTTGAGATGTCTCCTCCTTCTCCTCAAGTTGCAAGTGTGAGCTATGCAACATCCACAAGTTGCATGTTACCCTCTATATAAAGAAATAATACCTCCCCTTCTTCCTACTCGTACCAATACTACTTAGGTGCTACCTCGAACAGATCCCCCCTGGTGCAGGTGGCTTGTCACTCGTCTAACAACCCGTGGTTCTATCCCTGCGTTCGGTTTGTTTTTGCCAGCGTCAACAAATGTCTCCTTTTATCTCCTTAATTTCTTTTATTTAAAATTTCGAAATTCTCACCCCATGTCATTTGTTTTTTATCCTCTCCTTAAAATGTTTTAGATCTTGCTTATCACATATTGTGTTTTATTTAATTGTTCCACTTAAACAAAATTTCTTAAATTTGAAATTCTAAAGCTGAAAGTATTCTAACTCAGCGATTCGTATGAAAAGTACGTGTCTTTTCCAAGAAGTAAAGAATCCTCTGATATAATAAAGATCAGCATTTATTCATTCAAATAATTGCATACAAGAATGACTTCACATACTTAAATACAGAACTATATATCTAAACTATTGAATCCTGTATGGAATGAGAGAATTTTTATATCGGATTTTGAAATTTTTATGATAAATCTATGCACAAATTAAAGAAAAGAAATATCCACTCAAAAATCTGTTAGTTTATTTACAAAGATTTTTATGAATAATTTAGTCTATGCATTCTTTATAGCTGAGGAGTACAGCTGAAATCTATGTAGGACTTTTATTCACCATGTTAATAATTCATTAGTAATGGTTAAATAGATGGCAGCACGAGACAGCCTGAAAGGAAAATTACCACTACAAGATTTCTCTACAGTTTGCTGAAAGCTGTTACTACTTTCACAGTTTTATGCACTTAAAGTATTCCTGTTTTTGTTTATTTTTCAATTCACAGTGTTCGGGTCATTTTTGGCACGTTTACGGCTTGCGCCAGCATCATCATCAAATAATACACCGAATAAAGCACAAATGATATTGAAACAGTTTAGTAGTATGTCAGATGTAATTTAAAGTTGAAACAGAAGTCTTCTGCAGAAAGGGACGTTATTGTTTTACTTCTCTGAATAGTGCAAAGTGAGGAAAGTATTTTATATTAACCCTTTGGGTACATTTGACGAGTGAGACTCGTCATCTGCTTACTTGGGCGAAGTTACGGTGGACGGGTCTGACTCGTCATCTGAATTTAATAAGAATTATTGTCGCAAGTGGTCCTGCCAAATTATAATATCCGTGGGCGTCCTACAAGAAATCTACATATCTGCATCACTGCGATTCGAAAAATATCGTTTTAACGACAACTTCAGACCTTTTAAATGTGCTATTATACTAGTTCTTGTTAATAGTCATTTAAATTCGTTCTCAGATTTAAAAAAAAAAAAACATTTGAAGTTTTTCAAGAACTTCATACTAGTCTTTTTCGTCACAAGATTCCCAAAAATATTGTTTTTTAATCACCGACTCGATTTTTGTCAGTCACTTTAAAGATGGTTATGGAATTGTTCAGCAATCCTAAATTACGTTTACTTATTTCTGAAAAATGATCGCTACTGAAAACTGCTGCCCGCTGCAACTACTCACTTTCATAAAATTTAGAGCTCAACGAAAAAGGTTGGTTTTCAAAAAAGCATCTGAACTTCCTGTCTCAGTTCAAACAATCGTGTGAGTACATTTCCTCGCGAAAGCCACCTGACTTGCAAAATGCAAAAGTATTGTAATTTGTAGGCTGCCCATGTCTTCACACAAAGATTTGAATAATTAAAACTATTAAAGCTAGAAAAAAATAAAAGCATGCATTTATTGGGAATTTTACGATCATTAATTTGTTGTATTACATGAAATTTGAAAATCAAATAGTTTCCGAGATATTCAAGAAAGGCTAAGAAAGGGGGATAAAATCCAAGATGACGGCAAATTTTGGGCCCATGATCTCAGCAAATTTTAAAGCTAAAACAAAAATAAAAACATGCGTTTATAGGGAATTGTACGCTCTTTAATTGGTTGATTTCATGCAATTTGAAAATTGAATAGTTTTCGAGATATTCAGGAAAAACTAAAAAAGGGTGATGAAATCCAAGATGACGGCGCGAGCTCATCCCCCAGAACCGGAGACTTTTAGTATGTTCATCAGAAGTCTCTCACGAACATGTGTACCAGTTTTCAAAACTATCTGATTTAATATTTTTTCAAACCCTTTGTTGACTGGACTAGGGATGCATAATTCAGGATATTTTTAATAACAAATATTTTTGCTATTGTTATTTTTAAATATCTGTTCTAAATAAGTGTCATTTCAATCACACTTTTAATTTTCAAACTCTTATTAAATGTATGTAAAGTATTTCGAAAAAAAAAATTTATAAAAAATTGTCATTTGTTTTTATTACACTTTCTTCAAAATTTTGCGTTTTAGTTCTATACTGTCAATGGATGGTGCCTGTAGCGAAAACTACTTTTAAAAAAACTTCTGGAACGGATCCTTTACCAACCAGTTCCGGGTGCATAATACCAACCTTCACAGGAATAGGGGCCATGGAGAAATTTCGAGAGTGCTGATTGGTTGTTTCAGTAACGTCACATATGGCGTCAGAGCAACCGGTTGTGGAGCAAGCGAAAGAGTATGGCAGTTGTTATTTGCATATGTTGAATCCAATTATAATAATAAGCAGTAGTTTGAAACTAATGCATACAGATACTACAAATATTATATATGTATGAGAAAGAATGAGTGACCACGTGGGTGGAAATGATAAGTTTAAGTTAAGGGGAAGAAAGGATTTAAAAAAATCCACTAAGTTTTTAGATCAGTGGATAAATGGAAAAACTATTTATTTATTAATGATATTCCTTTCTCAAAACGAAAAGATTTATTAAATTACTTACTTTTTTATTACTTAAATTTTAATATTAGGAAGATATAGGAAATAGAAAATTGAAATATTAAAAAGTCAGAAATTATAAAATAATTTACATTGCAAAATATTCACATTAAAAATTAATGGCTTTCAATTTAAGTTACAATGAAAAGACTGCGTTTTAATCTAAAATTTTTTTTAGATATTTAATTAAAAATAGCAGTTTTCATAATTTGCTCAGAGATGGCGCCACGATTTATTTTGTTTCACACTCAATATTTCAAGCTCAAATTTGTTGTACAAAGATTGAAATTCTTTGGAAATAACAAAGGTATTTTCGTTAGCAAAAATCGATTAAAAATCGTATTCTTAGGTGTTAATTCGTATTCGTCAGAGGATAAACTTTAAATGCACTTTGAACACCACTATAAGGCATGTGGACAATTAGTCTATGACAACATACGTGACGCTGCTTAAATAATCAATCAGCTCGCTCGAAATTTCTCCATGGTCCCTATTCCTGTAAAAGTTGGTATTATGCGTTCCGGTTCGGGTCGCGACCCGGGTGGCATATAGGCATACTGCACTCGAGCAGAGCACCATTGTAACTTTGGAGAGTTCTGATTGGACAAGCGAATCTGACGTCACTCTTCTGCACATCGCATCAACAGTGAGACACGCGTATCTGGTTTATAGTAAAAACTCTAAATACTAATTTTTTCTCCAAGATATTGCCTGAATTTGTTTTCAAAAGGGGAATGCAATTTAGTTAAATTGCAGCATGTTGGCAAGATCACCGCCAACCCCTAATTCGAGTCTCATCTGTACCGAGCACCCCTTTCATGAGACATCGATAGAAGTTCAGATACCGAAGAAAAAGTTGTTCAATTAATGGCTTTCAAAACTCGCGGGAACCCTCGTTTCTTCCCCATATCTTGGACGGAACAAAGAACATTTTACCTCCACCCCCTGGCTTAAAAGATAAAAAAGAGCGAGGCTTCTATCTTCTCCGCTCCGAGTTTCTTCGAAACTCTTCCCGCCGATGTATTAAGCGGAGGAGGTTTTTTGATATCGAAGGAAAATAATACATTCCCTGAAAAATGGGATTCCCACAGAGTTTATGATCTCTTAAATCTGATATATATTTTTAAGGAGAAATGTGACAATGGGGATTTATATGTGTTTATGAACTCATTTGTTTCTCTTTCTCGACTGATACGTTGTGAAGACTCATGATATAGACGAAGAATGATGAGTTTGGACCACCTGGTTATTTCTTAAAATGTAGCGACACAGAAGTAATGGAAAACAAACTTAAAAATATTTTTGTAGTTTACTTATCTTCAGAAAAATGTTTTCTACTTTTTCTAAAATATACTTTAAATTAGGAAAACGTAGCTTTAAAAAACTTGTCAATGGTTCAATTCTGTGTTCGACTACTTGTTTCTCTAAAATCAAATAACTAAAAAAAGTTTTGATTTTCGAATTGCCACCAGCGCACAGTGCATAAATCAAGCTGTAAGCACACAATGCAGCGCCAAGCGTAACATTTTATGCACTGTATTATCTCTTCTTCCTTTGTTATTGTGTCCCCAAACAGGAAATTTGAATGGCTGTAATTTAATATAATAGTTTTATTAAAATAGATTAAAGATAACTTTAAAGGGATTTATTTTATTGGTGTTGCCCCGAAGTTGCCCCGATTGGACTATTTTAATTAATGGGATTGTTATCTTGGACTACAGGAATAGCTCAGAAACCAGATATTGCCAAAAGTAAACCTCGTAAATTGGAAGTCAAACAACCCAAACCAGTGAAAAGGAGACCAAATCCATCAAATGTTAGATCAAAAGCTAAGGAGAGGTATCATTCATATAATTTATAATGAAAAAATGTTTTTTAATTACTTTAAGGTATCCGACAGTGTTCGGAGACATTTTTTTGAAAAATAACTTATATATATATATTAATGTTATTTTTCGACTGCATATGTTTCAAAACTATGAAAATATTGTAAAATCAGGCTTTTAAAATAATATTTTTTTAAAAAAAGCTGAGAAATTTTAAGAAAAATGACTAAAATATTTTCCTTACGCTAACAGCCATAGACAAAATCATATTCTGAATATACATAAATCCTTGTAGGAGTACATTTTTATGACAGTTATCTGTGTTATGCTCTAAAATATTTCTTGTACTTCAAAATAGTTTTGAGATATAGCTGAACATAGTTATTAAA
Organism: Araneus ventricosus; assembly: GCA_013235015.1. Classification (NCBI taxonomy): domain Eukaryota; kingdom Metazoa; phylum Arthropoda; class Arachnida; order Araneae; family Araneidae; genus Araneus; species Araneus ventricosus. The sequence goes on from BGPR01037031.1 coordinate 11,354, forward strand.
CTGGTAGTTTTATATAAAAAATGCTTTCCGTTTATATTTAAGCGCTTAAAAATAATACTTGATTTTAAAATAGACCTTAGTGTTTTAGAGGAAAATATCAAGCATATTACAGAAAACAATCTCAGAAAATTTCATATCAATACTTGAATAACTTTTTGAGAAATCATTGTTACGGTCGACAGTTTTCCTCAAAAATGTCATTTCTCAGAAAACACATTTAAAGTTTCCATGCAACATAAAATAATGCTTACAGTTCGGTAATAAAACAGCTGTAACTCCATTTGTAATTCACGTAGAGTAAAGAGTGAGACAGTTTTAGAAAGCTGGTTAAAAAGGCTACAAAATTAAGTCATAAAAAGATTTTTGATAATTTCATCAGAAACCACGATTTTAAACCAGTCGGATACCTTAAGCCGAACTAGGATAGGTTATTCCAAAAAAAAGACGTCGACTCATTATAGAAATCTATGACCGAACAGTTACAACAGCGAACCACCGTCTCCTTTCGAGGGTCGAGAGTACGAAACGCTTCCATTACACGACTTTGTTTTTTCCCGAATATATTACTTTTTGTTTCCATATTTATTTATAAAATACACATTTATTTCATTTCATATATAGAAGATGGAGATATTCATCCGATTTTAAACACTTGTTAATATTTTCTATCAAATTCATAAAATAATTTCGAAATCCTGAAAAATAGATACCAAAACATTCATCCAAACACGACTCTTTCACACATTTTTTTCATTCCAAAAAGCTTCGTATTTTAGTCATGGAATACCATGGGAGATTCTAAAATTAATCGTGAAGATGTTGGCAGAATATTGAAATCTGAGGCCCAATGGTTATAACTGCGTGACACCGCCTCCGTTGGAATTCAAAAGTTCGAAACCTGTTTCAGACACGAATTTACGTTTTTTCCAGTTATATATAACCTGGAAAAAATAAAATAAATGAACATTATATATATATATATATATATATGTTGTCCTATATTTGTTTTTTTCCAACAATTGGCCCTCACAGAAGGTTGGCGTCTATAAATTTCAAAGTAATGGGACATAATCGATTCCTCAGGTCGATTGGCATTTGATTGTTGGAATTCCATATCCGGATTGGCTTTTTCATAGTAATAGTTTTTAATAATATTTGCTTTCTGTATTTCATTGTGTGAATAATATTTAGTTATATAGTTTATTATATTTAATTTTAAAAGATGATTTAATAGGTGTATATGATGAAAATGTTATTTGAGTTTTAATGTATATCAAAACAAACAAGAAACAAAAGGCAGCAATTCATAAACATCCAAGACAATGGCAAAAAATAGACAAACATTATAATAAATTGAAAAATATCATAGCGAGCTGCTCGTCAGGAAGAAAATCTCGCTTATGATATTAATATGTGCTTTTTTCTGCAAACGACATACGAAACCCGTTAAAATATGTCGCCATCCCTTCAAAAAGCACAAGACAATTAAAAATGGAAAAAAGTCTGGAATAAAACACAAATACATCGAAGATGATTTTAAAAAATCGAAAGCAAAAAATCCGAAGACAAAAGACCTAGTATAAAATAAAATAGTATTATTCACAGAAAAATATAAAAGCGAAAGGCTATATATATGTATAATTTTCATTTATTTATTATGATACCTAGTTGATGGAGATTTTAAACGATTTTATAATACTATAATATAGCTATAATGATATATGTAATAGTACATAATATTAATAGATTTCAACATGCAACCTAACTTCAATAAGTAATCAGTTGCTGAGTGTTATTTTATATATACAGAATTGATAAATTTCTACATTTTTCACCATATTATACTGTAAAAAATCTGCATTTAAGAGGAAATTAGACAAACATTAAAATCTATTATTTCAGTGAATCTAAAAATGAAATTTGAACCAAAAAAAATTCATATTTGAAAAAGTAGGGAATTTAGGAAATATAATTTTTATTTAAAAATTTAAATTTCAACTAACCAGACAGATAAAAATATTCTTTTCTCTTCAAGATGCCTTTATAAATCGTATAATGTCTAATTTTCGTAAACGTTACGTTTCAATAGTAAGACAACTTAAATTTTAAGGTGTTAAAGGTTCAATTAGGGTTTCACTCCCAAGAAATCGTAAGATTTTCATACTTTTTGTGTTCTTGGGAATTAATACTTGGTTCCCGGGGAAAAATGAGCTGTGAAAAGATGGTTTGTTTAGGTACCAAAAACATGTTTTCAATGCTTAAAAGATGTTTATAGATAAAATCAGCAAATTAAAAAGCATTAATTCTTAATAAAGAACAACAAATTCTGAAAATTGTAGAATTTGAAACTCTGATTGAAATTGCAGCAGGCTTGAAGCCAGTAAGAAGTGGCCTAGAAAACTAAGCAGTCGAAAAGCAACTTTGCTATCTGCCGAAGGAGTATTTGCTGCGAGAGAGAGTTGAAGCAACAAAACTCAGAATTTGCTAATAATATGAAATGTTCTCTGGTTCAAAGAATCGGAGAGACATGTAATGTTAGTTTAGTTGGATTACTGCAATATCCTTATTTTGGGAGAAAGAATGATGCTGCTGCAGTTACTGTTGATCTTTGACGTTTACCGAATAAATATTCTTTGATTCAACAAGCTAAAATAATTCTGACGAGGCTTTTCTGTGAGGAAGATTCCAACTCTTCGCAATCAGAAGAAGAGAGCACGGAAACTTTGGAAGAGAAATCTTCGACTTTGTACGAAAAATTAGTAAGAGCTAGCCACTGAAAGACAAAGGTCTTACTTTATTCTACTAGCAAGAGATCTAGATTGAGCAAGATTGTGAGGCAAGAATTACAGTTATTTGATTCAACAGAAAATAGATAATCATATATCATAAAACTGGGGGAAGCTTTGAAAAATTTCCTCCAATATCAGCTGAAGCTGGGAGGACATTTTCTGCTGCAGGTTTGTTCATAACAAAGCTAAGAACTAGGCTGAGTTATAAAAATATAGATCGCTTATGTTTTCTTAAACCATACATTAAAAATGAATAATTAATTTTTTTGTATTTTGTAGCTCAGTATATAGAGGAGTATGAATTTTGGAATTTATGAATATCCTTATGTGTAACTATTATATATATCAATTAAAAATTACTAATTTTTAGACTTTTTCAAATTTTGATGCATTCCTGGGAATACCAGGAATGACTTATGTTCCCTTGATTTGTAGGAAATGCCCGCGAAGGAAAAAAGGGAGGGAAATCAGAAACGAAATTCGAATAATATTCGAATAATACGGAAATTTTTGCAATAATATTTCAAACAAAAATACTGTTGAGAAGGCTATGTGTTTCCTTAATTGTTGCTGTTTAACACTGACATTAATAATACTAAACTTTGAACAATGTATCGTTATGAAGTGTTGAACAATATTTTAAACACATAATAATTACAACAATAAAAATTTATTGTTCCATTTCCGAGAGCTCCATTCTAGCATATGACACACAGCTTTGTAGATAAGCATCTTAAACTGCGTTTAGAGATTGGATATTTGTTTCAACCTAACTCTCGAAACGAATTTGATATTTCTATATATTAGCTCCTGATTGAAACGAAAGACTTTCTGAATATGGAAAGCACTCAATTTTTCCTAGGAAGGGCTTCGGTAGTCCCTATGTTAAGGATGTGGATCAAGATGCTTGTCTTTAATGAAGCGTCATTTTGGATCACCTTGATATCTTATGTTGGCATCTTTTCATGGTATTCAATTTCTGTTTTGATTTCATTGACTGATGGATTTCTGGCAAAAACTTCTAAAGTGGATAAGGAGGCTCAGACCATCGCACGTCGTATGAGAGACCAATATGTTCAGACCGAAGACTTCATAGTGTCTGCCATCGAGTCTGAAGAAATCGTAAAAGAGGTCTCTGAAATTGA
>BGPR01037032.1:0-15286 GCA_013235015.1 Araneus ventricosus
AGCCTTTCCCAAAATCCGCCCCACCAGGGGGCTGATGGGGGGTTAAATTTCCATTGCATTTTCTTTACTGAGGCATATTCTTGTATTTTTCCCCAATCAACTGATTTCAGCTCATTAGAAGTACCCACTAAGTTGGTTCCATTATCTGAATAAATTGTAGCTGGTCTTCCTCTTCTAGAAATAAACCTTCGTAAAGCTGGAATAAAACTATCTGTCGATAAACTAGTTACCAGCTCAATGTGGACTGCACGATAAACTGCACATGTAAAAAGTACAGCCCAACATTTGGTTTTGTTTTTCAAATATAGTGGTCCGCACAAGTCAACTCCTACTACTTCAAAAACATAAGCATCTCTGACGCGATCTTCGGGTAGTGGAGCACTTACTACTTCTAATGGCCGAGATGCAAAACGTTGGCATATTACACAAGTCCTTATTACTTGACGTATTGTCTTCCTGCTTTTTAAGATCCAATAATTCTCCCTTAAACTCGACATCAAAATCTGTATCCCAGCATGACTAAGTTCAACATGCTTTTCAAAAATAAGTTTCCCGATAACAGCATGCTTTGAAGGCAGCAAAATTGGAAATCTAAATGTCGGTATATCACTTCTTTGAGAAATTTTGGTCTTTACTCTTAGCAAACCATCCGAATCCAGGAATGTCTGTAAGTTCAGTTTTTCGTTTCCCGAAAAACATTGACTTTGAACTTGTTTTAAAATGAACTTTTCTGCAGCCTCCACTTCTTCAAGATCTAAAGTGCCGCCTTTTCTTTCTTTTTTCTGGGTTTTAGCATTTTTATAAAAACGGAAAATCCAAGCCGTGATTCTCGTCATTTTCCGGAAAGAAGATACCTTAGAAAAGTATTCCAATTGCTCTGTCGTGGTGTTAGTGACAGACACAATAGTTTTTCTTTTTTCGGAGTTCACAACGGCAAAATCTGGTATAGTTTCTGAAACAGGCCAATCTTCTATAGGCCTTCGCAGCCAGTTTGGACCCTCCCACCAAAGAGATTTCACAAGTTCCTCTGCATTGGAACCTCGTGATGGAAGGTCAGCTGGGTTTAATGTTCTACTTATGTGCCTCCAGTCTTCAGGATTAGTGAGTTTACGGATTTCCAGCACCCTGTTGTAAACGAACGTTGCCCAATTCTCATTTCTTTTGATCCAATACAAAGCATTCATGGAGTCAGACCAGTAGAAGATTGGTATTTTCTCAAGTCCAAGTTCGGAGATGGTTGCTTTTACCAATCTAGCTCCAATAGTGCAGGACAAAAGTTCTAGGCGTGGAATAGAGATCTTTTTCAAAGGAGCAACTCTGTTTCTGGCTTGTATTAACTGGCACGACGTATTATCAGCAGATTCAGCTCTCAAGAAGATACATGTAGCGTAAGCACTCTGACTTGCGTCACAGAAAACATGGATGGACAATTTGGAATCTTCTGCAAAGTCCTCTCGTACACACCTTGGTATCTGAAGAGCATTCAGTTTCGGCAACTTCATCTTCCAGCGTTCGAATCTTTCAGTTATTAGCAGAGGGAGTTCAGCATCCCAGGACAACCCCAATTTCCAGCATTCCTGCAACAAACATTTGGGCTCTAGAGTCACTGGACAAGAAAATCCTATCGGATCAAAGATTCGATGAACGGTTGACAGGATTTTTCTTTTTGTAGTAGGTCCTTTATCTTCTTTCATCAAACTTTTCATATCTAGAGACATAGTGTCCTTTGGCAAATTCCACAGAAGTCCAAGAACTGGAACCTTTCGGTCTTCTTGCCTTTCTTCAATTTTGTCTTCTGTAGGAGAATGCTCCCACCCTCGAAGTTCAAACTTGGCAGTAGATAATAGTGCTTGCGATTCCGAAATAAATCTGGCAAGTTCTTTTTTTGTGTTGACGCTGAACACACAATTATCAACGTAGAAGGACCTCATAAGTTGCTGAGCTGTTTCCTTGAGATGATCTGGAGCATTTTTTAAATGAAGTTCTAATGTAGCTCCCAGAAGGAAAGGACTGGAGGAGATTCCGAACACAACTCTTTTGTGCTGCAAGATCTTGATATTTCCTTCTCTTCCTCTATCCTTCCATAAAAATCTAAGATATGGTCTATCTCGTTCTTGTAATCCAATTTGCAGAAAGGCCTTCTTGATGTCAGCTATTACTCCATATTTTCCAACACGAAAGCGATTCATGAGAGATGGAATGAGTTCTACCAGATTTGGTCCCTTTTCGAGGCAGTCATTAATAGAAGGTGTATTCCTTTCTTTAGCTGAACCATCAAAAACGGGTCGAACTTTGGTCGTCGAATTCTCCTTGAAGACAGGATGGTGAGGTAAGAAATGCTGTCCTTGTTTGATTTCTTGCATAGGATCAACTTCTTCAATAATACCCTCCTTCTGCCAATCCTGAAAAACATCATCATAATCGACCAGCTTTTCGGCACGTTCTAAGGCTTTTATACAACTGTTCAGTCTTCGTTCAGCTATCTTTCTGCCATCAGGAAGAGGTGGATGATCATGTATCCACGGTAGACTGACAATGTAGCGCCCTTCGTTATCTCGTTTTACACTGCGCTCAAAATGTTCCTTCGCCGCTTCTTCTAGTTCTTTTCTACTTTGATTTTCCGCAGGGTCATTGATATTCAATGTATCAAGCCTCCAAAGATCGGATATATTTACGTCGTTGACAAGTAAAGACATTAGCGTACTGGAACTATCGTTTTCAGTAATTCTTGATCTTCCAATAACTGTCCACCCTAACTTGGTGTTCATCGCAATTAGATCAGGTGAAAGGTTTTTAATTTCCCCTGTAAACAATCTGGCTGCTGTATCTGCCCCTAATAATATGTGAATCTCCTTGGGATCGTTTTCATACAAGCAAAGATTTTCATTTAAACAAATATCACTAGCAAATATTCCCAATTGTTTTAATTCTTCGATATTTTTAGGGTCTTTTAATTTGGGAAGAGAAGTACAAATTTTATTCTGATCCATTACTTCTACATTACATGAGAAATTATTCTCTGTATTACGCAATTCAATGGAATATTTCTTGTGGTTTTCCCGCCTTTTCAGCCCTCCGAAAAGTCCATGAGTCACCGTTTGTTCCCCAACACACTTCAATTTCATCACATCCGCTACGTATTTGCTGACATACGACCTTTGGCTCCCAAGGTCAATGATCGATCTAACATAGTGTTTTAAATCATTATTTTCGACGCTAACAATTAAAGTCTGCAGATAAACCTCACTGGAACATAAATTGTTCGCCAACGTGAAATTTTCATTTAAAAGATTATTGTCATCCTTATTTTCATTCAAATGGGTATTATTTTTCAGAACAGAATTATCTTGATTGCATAATATGGATAGATGTCTTTTACCACACAGAGCACAAACTATTTTTGACTTACAAAATTTAGCAAGATGAAATGGCTTTGCACAAATAAAACACGCAGCCTTTTTAGACAGTATTTTTTTTCGTTGTTCCAAACTTAAAGAAAGTGCGTAATTACAATCACCAACTGCATGGAATTCATTGCAGAATACGCAAGCATTTGTTTTTGTTTTTACTTCAGAACTGATCAAATCTGAACTGCTAAATCTCTTTGAAGAAAAACATCTGGAATTGTTTATTTTTTCGCTCGATGAGTCATAGCGCGGATATGAATACTTTTCTTTTTTCGAACTTACAGGAGAAGCATACATTAACGATCGTTCTTTTGCTTTTAGCTGAATTGACAGGAAGTCGACCAATTCATTTATTTCATATTTATCCGATTTCATGCTTTTATTATATTCTAAAACTAGATCGGGGGGAAGGCATTTTAGCAGGAGGGGGCAAAGAAGATTTTGATATGTTTCTTTCAAAACATTAAGAGATTCAAGAGATCGTATTTCTGTCTGTATATTATCAAACATTTTTCGGAATGATACAATATCATCCGAGTTCTTTAATGGGCAGATACGCAGTAAATTATTCAAATGAGTATTAATGAGAACATCTGATCTTCCAAAGCGTTCTTTAAGTAATTTTATGGCGATTTCATAATTTTCTGGTGTTAACGCAAATCCTTCTATAGTACTAAGGGCAGAACCACCTAGATGGGCTTTTAAGTAATTAAATTTACTGACTTCACTTAATGAATCATTTTCGTGTATGGCTGATTCAAAAGAGTTCCAAAATGAAAGCCATAAACTTGATTGCCCGTAGAATTTAGATATCGAAAGTTTTGGCAATTTAATGTTCGATGATGATTCTTTATAACAGGAACTTGGAACATTCAACGAATCAACATTTTTTGTCCGTTCGCGTATTTTTTTTTGTCGCTCTAAATTTCCAAGTTATAATTTTTTTGGGTGTATTCTGCTACTTCTTTCACTTCTTTTTCTAACTTGTCATCGGAAACGAATTCTTCTATTTGTGAATCTAGATTCTTTAATTCGTTTGACTCAACAGCAAGCTGTTCTAACATTTCCTCTAATGCGTCGACATTTACATCTGTTTTCGTTAATTCTGTTTCAATAGCTTTACAAATTTTAGTAACAGATGTTCTTGTTACTCCCCGTTTCTTTTTTAACCTGCCACTTTTATCATCCATTTTTAAAATTGAACTGTTCGGAATTTATATTCAGTAAAATTCAATAATATATAAATTCAATAATAAATCAGTTCAAATTCTAATCTATATTTTTTCAGCTCTAAATTAAATAAACCACACCATTATGCCGACAGGGATGCCACTTAATATTACGATCAAAACATCTTTAAATTATAGGTAACTAACGCTTACCTTTGTTTTGGTCGTCTCAGGTTTTCTTCATACTGGAGTGGCTTTTATATTATCTGAAATCTCTTTATTATGTGGCAGGTATGTAGTCAGGGAGTATGAGAAGAAAGAAGAATTAAGAATGAAAATATTTAATCATGATTAAGTTTACATGACTAATTTTATATTTACATAAGTTAGAAAAAAGGGGATTACAATGACGCGCGTAGAAAAGTTGCCCGCTAAAAACCAAGAGCGAGCAAGGTAAACAAAACCCCTGGTGGCGGGGAAGGAAAGTTCTCTTCAGTTAAGTTCAGTCCCTGGTGGTTTCCGACATCTGTCTTTTTCATTCGCAACTTAAATTTAATTTTCTAAAAAAGTGAAGTTATTTTCTTCCACTGAAACATTTGATTTAAAGATAAGAAGATTGACCAAGATAAGAGCCATTTATAAAATTTGCATTCCAGACTTGCATTCAGTTGCCGTATTTTGACTATTTTAGGCAATATTAATCATAAACTGCCACAAAATGTGGTGAAAAAATTTTGTTTGCCTGATCATTAGTTAAAAATCAGAACAGGTTTCACTTTTCATGAGATTAGATAGACTGTGTGTTTGACACACTGGAATATATTATCTCTGTGGATATGTAAAGAATTGTAGATACATTACCTAAGAAGCTGTTTACGTTCGAATGGCAAGACTAAGAGGGAAAGACTACTTCCTAGGCGAAGAATTTATCACAGAATATTTCAAAGTCAAAGACCTTTATCTTAGACAACATCCTGCTAAATTTGATCTTGCAAATGGAATTAATCTTTCGTCTCATAATATAGATTCTCTAGGGCTCCATATACAGGGTTCCTGCTTATATCCGTTACACAACCCTTAACTTCTAAACGGTGACAGGTTAGGCCATAAAGTTGGTGTCTATGTAGAGTAAAAAGGCCATCCGCTACTCGATGAGACAACTTACAACGCCATCTATCGTCAAATTTTTAAATTAGCTATCCTATCACGTAAACGGTGAAATATACGAGAAAAACGTCAATTAGAAAGTTGTAGAGCACTCTTGATTTCGTACGAAAAGATACCTTGAGCACATTAATACTCAAAACAGAATGCAAAAAATGAACAGTTGTTTTGTCACGATTTCGAAAATTGTCATGTCATAAAGAGTGGAAGAAAGAAACTGAGGCACGTATCTTCTTCTCGATCATTTATTTATATCGCTCAAAATGCTCTCCGTTAGGCACTAGACACATTTACACTCTGGACTTGATTTCTAGCTGCACATTTTGTAATATGGCAGGTGTTACGGAGGCACAAGCATTAGTAATGCATTATCGAAGATCCTGCAATGTTGGCGGAGGGGTCGCATATACCTGAACTTTTATGTGTCCCTATAAGAAGAAGTCCAATGGGGTCGAGTCAGGTGATAGCGGGGGACACTCTACGAAATTCCCATACCCGATGACTTGATTCTGGAATGTCTCCATTAGGTACTGCTAAAAGTTTGAAATATTATGCTGAGGGGCGCCGTCATGTTCGAACCATACATTTCGGAGTTAGTGCAACGGTATATTTATAACAAAATCGGTTATTACATCATGCAGAACATCCAAGTACCGTTGCCCCGTTAACGTTCCCTCGTAAAACACAGGTCCAATTAGCCTGTAATTAAAAATTCCGCACCAAACATTAATCGACCAGCGTAGCTGATGTCGAACTTCGGCAGCATATCTCGGATTTTACAGCTACTAGGTATGAACGTTCATTCTACTAAACATTCCGTTACGCGAAAAAGATGCCCCATCCGTCCATATCATGTCTTTCAGGAATGTTGGGTGGTCCTCTACGTTATTTATCACAAAGTTGCACCATGTGTAACGGCTCTCAGCATCTCTTGGCAGCAATCCCTGTGGATCGGTATGAATGAACACCTGATTCATTCAGGATTGTCCGAACGCGGCTTTTTTGAGAGGTCACAATTTTCACTGATCAATTTTGTGCTGCTGTGAGGATGGGCGAGAGAGTATACTATTACATCTTCAGCTTGCACTTTGCATCCTACATTACGAGGTATACGAACTCGAGGTCAGCTGGTGGCGCAGCCCGTCTCCCATAACGTTCCACAACTTTTAAGATGGTCTGCCGTGTAGGATATCGGCCTTCAGGAAAACGTTCTCGATACAGCCTTGCAGCTGATTTTGCCTTACGCCCACATTCCCCGTAAATTAACAACATATCGCAATACTCATTAATGCCAAATTTAGCTATAAAACCCATCTTTAACATACAATCCAGCAGAAATATCCTTTTAATAGCAGTAGTCTCTGGTGAACAGGTATGACGTCCCATCCTCATTTGCATAAAACATGAAATCCATGTGATGTTTATACCAGGCATGGTTGAATTGTGTGTCTGGAGAGACGATTTTGCAAGATCAGCAGAAAGTATTCATGGTTTGTAGAGACATTCAGTAAAACACGCAACCGGTGGGGACAGAGCCACGGTCCTCATAATGCAAATCGCGTGCGTTTCCCCTGCGCCACAACACAGGCTGGTATTTAGTCCGTAAGGTGGTATTTTCACTCTTCGCTCGCGTTTCACGACGCCATAGTGTTGAAAATCGCAATCAAACAAATGTTCATTTTTTACATTCTCTTTTGAGTATTAATGTGCTCAAGGTATCAATTCGTACTAAAGCGAGAGTGCTGTACAACTTCCTAATTGACTTTTTCTCGTATCTTTCACCGTTTATGATATAGTACCGCTAATTCCAAAATTTGCCGATAGATGGCGTTATAAGTTGTCTCATCGAGTAGCGCACAGTCATTTTACTATATCTAGACAACAACTTTATGGCATAAGTTGTCACCGTTTAGAAGTTAAGAGGGGTGTAACGAATGTAAATGGAAACCCTGTATATACAGATGACTCAAAAATGGAGGGTACTGCAGGTGATGCCTTCGTAGCTCTGCAGGACAGTACACAGCTGCATGAATAAATGGCCAAACTTCAACTAGAGAATAGCGTATTCCAGACAGAGCTCTTGGCCATACACGAAGCTATAATCTGAGCAATCGAACAAAACGTTGTTTGCAACATCTGGAGCGACAGCATGTCCAGTCTCCTTGTCCTCAAATCACTTAAAACTACCAAAGGAACAGCTAAGACAGTTCAAACCTTGCTCTTATAACATTAAAGATCACAATGCTCATTTAGGAAACAAAAAGGCTGATCAATTGCCAAAAAGGGCTACAATAGAATGAACTGTTTTCAATCTGTAAAAACCAATTATTTTCTTGAAAAAAACGCTAACACAGTTGTCTCTGGAATCCTGGCATAAAGAATGGGAAGAAGGAAAACTAGCAGTCCGTAACACTTTCGACGTCTTACCAAAGGTCGCACTGATCTCCAGGCAACGGTCCAGGAACGAAATTTTATTCGCAACTGGACATGGCCCATTTTCTAGTTACTTCAAAAGATTCGGATTGGCTGTTTCGGACAACTGTACATGCAGTGACGTAGACACTACATTCCGCTATGCCACCCCATGTCCTCTTATCCTTTTCTTTCATTTCAAAACTCCATCAATAATTCATAAACTTGACTGGCTTCGAAATCTTGTCTCAAATGCACATACAAGAAGAAGACTGAAGATTAGGGTGGAGCTTAAAACTTGTAAGTCGTAAATTTGCAACATCTGTATGCGGAAAAGTTGCTTATTACCAAGCCTATTTATGATACGAAATCTCAGATAAATCACATTAAAGCTTTGGCTGTCCAAATAACTTGAAATTCAGCTATTTCGCCTAATTTGTCACAAAACTAACAAAAAGGCATTCATAAATTATAATAGGTCTGATTTAAACTGTCAGAGAAATCAAAAGTTTTTACGAATCAGAAGAAAGTTAGACTAACGGTAATTGGAAATATTCTATATTATTTCACTCAGAAAGATATTGTACGAATTCTGCGCGATATTTTCCGCTATTCTGAATGTCGCACAATATAGTGAGGATATCAAGACAATATTGTAGACTCCACAATATCGCAGAATGAACAATTTATTGGCCTATCTTCAGAAGAGTTGTTACCTAAAAGTGCAATCATCTGTGTGAAACTTAAGCTTCCTATAAATTAATCTTTAGCTGCAAATTTGCCACAAAAATCTTTAATATTTATGACTTTTTCATACACCTCTTCTCTTTTTTCTGTGTGAAGCAACCCACAACTCACCGTATAGAGATGTTTTATATGGAGTTCCACCCTCTGTTTCTTCCATAATTTTTAGAATAATTGCCTTATAGAATTTCGAGATCTCGACTTTTGTTTCAAATTTGGGAAATGCAAATCTGGATGCTATTCTTTACCTTATGAATCCATTTCGTGCAGCACAGCCACACACCGCAGCTAATGATTCAGTAACTAATTTGAAGCAACTCTCTACTGCTAAGAATGGCAAAGAAATCGTAAAATACCAATTTCAACAGGAACGTCCCAAAATCAGCACCGTATATCCATTATCAGTAATAGGTACTATACGTGGTAGTTCAATAACTGCAACTGAATGCCAGTCAATTATATCTATGTGGTCATCTGTCTAGAAATTTATCGTAGGCATTTTAAATTTATGAATAGCTCGTTATACTTTAGATATTTGTCCTCATTTAAATTTTAAGACCTAATTTTTCACGTTTTTTCTGCTCTAGACTAAAATTGACACTAAAATGTTTTCTGAGTGACCAAATTATGCAGTTTCTTTGCAATGTTTTATCTATTACGTTCATTAACTCTTTAGGCAGAAATCAACATTTTTTATTATGCTATGAAATTGTTTCGACTCCCATACTAACAAGATGACCGAATATTAACACCAAATCATGCGCACGTGTGTACTTTAACAACACACTTCTGTTAAAAACCTTCAATCTCTCTCATAGATTTGTTTTCCTGAAACATATGACCTCAAAATTCTATTTGCTTTCGTTAATCGCCTGAAAGGACTCATTTTCTCTGGATCCTTCTGTAACACGTTTTATGAAATACTTCCTTTTAATATTCCCGTGCACAATTCGCCGTGGACAACTTGTATTAAGTTCATCAAGAGCAACATCAGGTAAAGTTATTTCTATCTTTTCAAAGTTTATTAGAGTCGTTTCTCATAAGATTCTATATTTTTCCCCCGTGATTCCAGTACACATCTCCGCAGTATCCTTCAGTAGTTTTCCCGTCCAAATGTTGCAATAGATAACGTAATGACAATTCATTTGCATGTAATGAACACAGAATTGCAGAGGATGTCCCATAGAAAGCTCTAGTTGATTTATGAATACCATTTTCAGAATCTGTATTAATCCCTGTACCATCACACCCAACAACTTACAACTTAGAACGATCAACTTTTTTTTTCTAAAAAAAGTTAATATGCTTGTTTTCATGTTATGAGAAGTGCCAGATATAGGAGTGACATGGCCAAGATATATAGATTCTTTTTCTGAAATTAGAACGACATGCTGTTCTGTTATGTTCTTTTTAGTTACCCTTCCTCCTTCCTTAACCATTACTAAAGTCTTGTTTTTTCGACCGTCAAAGTACTATATGTCATACTCCGATAAAGAGTGTTTGCCATCATTTCTCCTTTTCAAGAGCCACTGTGGGTTTTTTATTCTTTCCTTTCTGATTTTACTACGATCGACTACTTTAAAACTGTGGTGCGCCAACCGTGGGCCGCGAACCCTCTGGGGATGGACCGCAAGAAAATTTTTGTGGGTCGCTAAACTCGAAGAAATTTATTTGACAATAAAAAATACAAGGGTTCTTTCAAAACACGTAGTCATGATCCCCAGAGGGTCACAAAAAATGTGACACAAAGTGAGGGGATCGGAAATGAAAATAGTTTGCTCGACACAGCTTTAAAAGAATCGTCGTTTTTAATTATTCCCATATCCTCAAACGGTTAAAGCTGCATTTATAAGAATATCGGCTGATCTATCAGAAACACTAGTTCTGTCGCAAGCCTTTGCCACATTTGGAAAAATAGTTATCATTCGCGAAATTAAAGAAGAATCTTGATTTATAATTATGTTTATCGTTCCACATCGTTTATATCCAATATCTTCATATTCATCAGATGAACTGAAAGAATTTAAAATGGGCCACCTGACAAAAAAAGAAAGTCACTAATCTTTTTTTCTTCAATGTCTTTCTTACAGTTGAAGGTTTTGACTTCTTTCTGTAGCCTTGTCTTTTCGCTAAAATCTTCTTTTCAAGAATTTTGCTTTCTTTAATGTCAGCCCAATTAGCCCAAGACGTTCCACAATTTTGTCATGATATCCTCACGATATTGTACGGCATTCAGAATAGCGTAAAACATCGTGAAGAATTCGTAAAATATCTTCTGAGAGTAATAATATAGAATATTTCCAATTACCATTCGTCTAACTTTCTTTCGATCCGTAAAAACTTTTGATTTCTCTGACAGTCTAATTTTAACCACTCTTGGTTTAAATAAGAACTATTATAATTTATGAATGCGTTTTTGTTAGTTTTGTGACAAATTAGGCGAATTAGCTGAATTTCAGTTATTTCGGCAGTCAAAGATTTAATTTTATTTATCTGAGATTTTGTAATATAAATAGGCAACTTTTTCGCATACAGGCGTTCAAAATTTACGATTTTCATGTTTTTCGCTCCTCCCTACTGAAGATCCTTGTGGAGTTCATACAGACAAATGAGCAGCTGATTAGATGTTGAAACCTGATTTTGCCATCATCACCCTAATATAAACTCGGAAAGAACATTGAACATCTATGGATGACGCTCCTTTTGTCTTTGATCTCGTTTCGTCATAGATTATTTGCCAACGATTCTGTACAAGTGTTTTTTTTGGAACTCTTCAGCCAGTCTTTGTTATTCTTAATTTATCTACTGTACGTACAAATATGTTTGACCATCCTTCTGTTATCTCTTCAGAAAGTATCTTTAAGGTAAGTTATTTTAATTGTCTTTGTAAGAGTATGTATTAATATCTTTTGAAGAGTATGCTTTATTGTTTCAAATATTATTCCATGAACCCTGTCTGTAGAAGAGTGCGTGTTTAAGTAGTTTACCCCCTATTTTGTTACGTTTCATTTCTTTTTAATGATTTCTTTTTTTTATCGTTTGTTGAAACTTGATCTTCCATTTTTACATATCACCCCATTCTAGAGAACATATTTAACCAGTACGTGCTGCTTTTCTATTGGTACATATTTGTATATATGAATTCCTTTCGCTCTTTCTTTTGCTGTCTTTGTTAGTTAGTTTCTGCATTTGTATATATTTTTATATTTGGATTTTTTTTCTCTTTTGGTATATCTTTGCTAGTTAATACTTCGTATGTAAGATTTAAACTGATAGCTTTTAGTTCTCCCATTCCCCTCCATGAATGGTGCAATTTATCAGAAGAAAAATAAAATGTTGTGCAATGCTAGTTCAGCAACAATTTTGCTGTTGCCTTTTCCAGATTTCGATTGCTTTTAAAACAATCCCACCCATTTAAATCGTATTTCAAATAATTTTTAAATATTTCTTCTCCTTTTTCTCATAGATATTAAAAATAAGATCCACCCCATGCTTCCCCATTCCCACTCACATCCATCCCAAGCTCATCAGGAGTGATCTACGCTGTAGGAAAGGAGATGTCATGTGGCGTAATAGTAAATGCATTACCTGTAAATATATTCAATAAAAAAATTCTTAAATGAGTTTGTTACCTTCATTTCCCTCCGATTCTTTTCCACTTTAGCGAATTTCTACTGTTAATATCTTCTGTTTCATCTAGTATGAAAATTAAAGAGAGATATATTGCACTTTAGATGCGTACAATATCAGTAATAAAGCTTTAATTTTCAGCTACCATAATACCCCTGCAAGAAGGATCATTCATGAAGATTATGGAATACTGAATAATCTTTCCTGCCTTCTCTGTAAACAGCAGAATTTTAAATAGCGTTTATGCCAAATAATCTATGGCCATGTGAGGTGGGGAAATCTAGAGACTAGCGTATATTCAGTATATCTTCTCAAACATGCGTTCCTAAAAACTAAATATACAGACACAATCTTAATGATGCATTTTCTTCATAAAGTGTCACTATTGCTTTTATATAATGACTTATTCATGTCAACAGATATATAAGGGAAGGTTCAAGATCTTTAAATACATACAATTTCAATAATAATGTAACAGTTCCTTACTATTATAATACCCACAGCAAGAAGAAGAATTTGTTCTAATTGACTCCTTCAGCACTAAAGGCCTAAACCTCCACTTCAACTAAAGAACGGCGGACGCTCGAAGAGCCCAAATATCGTTAGAAAATTCTGCCTCTCCCTTTCATTAAGTGTGATTTATTGACTATACGAAATATGTGCGTTGTTCGTTAGAGTTGCTCCCCAAATGGGTTTTGGAAGTAGGAAGATTTTTTTAGAACTCTCATTTCAACCGAACCGATTTCCTTGTAATAAGTCCCCCTAATAACCATCAGCTAAACAGAACCCTCTTTTGTATATCAACCCAATAAGTATGCAAACTACCATTGCGAGTTTGACGGGGTAGAAAATTTCTCTATCTTTGAAAGAGGACTCGGGCCCTTCAGTATTCTGAGGTCTTTGCGCCCCAAGGTTTTAGAAAACAGGGGCTTAAAGAATGCTTGAGAATTGCTTGACGCTCTGGGCACTGTTTCATACGTTCTTCTACTCCTTTTTTCCATTATAACCTTTAGTACAGAAGGTCTGGTAATACTTGACAGAATTTGGTAACCATTTGAACTTTCTGTTTGTTTTAGTTCAAAGTTAGTTTGATAATAAAAAGTCTATACATTCATAATAATGCCAAGTAAACAGATGCATTATTTTGAAATATAAGGAAATTTTAACTCATTTGTCAAGATTAGCCAACCCTCGTTCAAATATTATGTAAAATAAAAAGTCTCCATGAAATTCTTTTTTTACAATACTATGAAGTTTTTTTTTTTTTTTAAATACTATCGTTAATGAAAATAACTAATATACGTTGTAAAAAATCTTCTCCTTTTTTTCAGTTATCACTATTCCCATGTTAGTTTTCACGACATTTCAACTGACATCGTAAGTATTTTCCAAAAAAAATTTCGAGCATTGTATGTAATAAGTTTAAATATCTAACATTTTTGCTTAAGTTACTAGGGAAATTAGCGCTAAATAATGCCAGTTTTATTTTTGTGTTGTGATTAATAATATTCTCACGAAAAAGTCAGCTTTAAAAAATAATTTAGTTTATTTACAAACTGCAGTTCAAAAAAAAAATGCTGATATCCAGATTGAAAGCCAAAAAAGACTAAAACAGGAGAAAGAGATAAATATAAATAAAAGTTCAAAGAACTAAGGCTCGCACTTAAATTTGAACATCACTAGAACTCCCTTAATAATGATAATGGATAATTTTACGCAATGTTGCCAGTAAATTTTTAATAACTCATAGAAAATTAATTAAATAAGGAAACATAAAGTTTTAGTTCACGTACATCTAATTTTTATAATTTTAAGGCAAGCAAAGTTAAGAAGTTTCTTTCTTTTTTTTAATGTGGCAATATTTCTATTTAAACCTTTCACTTTTTTTGCAGATGTTTTATTCTTCAAACATTACGAGCAATATTTGTCTTTTGAAATTGGATATGACTGATATCTCTAGTTCTATTGCAAGTAAGTTAATAATTATGTACATTTTTAACGGTTAAAAATTTTTATACGGCTTCAGTTTTGATGTCATCTGATAATACAATTCTACTACATTTTCTATTTGAATCATTAAAGCATTTCAAAATATATACTCCAAAATAAAATAATTTAAAAATTAAATTATTATTTACGTATTTCTCACTCAATAGTTTTTAAATAGTTCAAGTGTAATATTTCTTAAGCACAGCAAATTGGTTTGGTTCAATATTCTTTTTCCGATGTGTCATAGAGAAAAAGAAGGATAAAGCAAATTACAAGCAGCTGAAACATTCCCAATTATCCCTACTACAGAGCGTTCATTTAGAAAGAAAAGGAAATATCAATCTGCATTTTATTAGTTAACATTATTATGATTTCTTGAATACTGAACTCCGTGGCCAAAACATATAAAACGTTCAGTATACGGTTTATAAAAGAGAAAACGTTTTCTTGCATTCGAAATGAATAAGAAGAAAAACTTTAGATCATATGATTTTTGTCTTATAATACGAAAAAATTGCTAATTTTTTCAATTGTATTGTATAGGGTGGTCATAAATTATTGGGCCCATTTCAAAAAGTAATAAAAAAAATCGACGGTGTCTCTGCGAAACGGCCGCTGGGATTGAGGTCGTAGACTTACTTACCTTACTTAACCGTGACTTTCTGTGACTAAAGTAGCTGTATGAGACTATTAACTCTATAGTCTATAGTAACTATTAGTCTAGTGTGACTCTATCTATGTAAAATTCTTCGTGATTTTTACCAACTTTAC
>BGPR01037033.1:0-15284 GCA_013235015.1 Araneus ventricosus
TGAATTGTGACGCCCTACCATCCAGCAAATGTTCTTTGCTCTCTCCTTGACGTTCCAAAAATTAATTGCAAACTATAAGACACTCATTTAACAAGATATGAACCAACAATTACCTACTTAAGAGTAGTGACAATAATGTGCAAGTTATGAGCATGGTAAAACCCCCTAGTTAAAATCCCATTACAAAGAAGTTCTGATTTCACTAATGCTCTTAACGCAATCAAAAGCACTTTCTTTGGTTTCAATCTTTAACAATTAATAATGAAGAAAAGCAAGGTTTGAAAAGAGAATTACGCTGAGGTAATTATCAGCATGGATAATCACCCCAAACTCATTGATGGAATCTCTTTTTAGTATATTCTTACAAATATCTAAAATATAAGGTAGTTGCACCAAATTCGCCTATTCACGAAGAATTGTTTCTGTTCTTATATGGCTCTGTATAAAAATATCGAATAAATGAAATAAAAATATTACTAGAAATTAAAATTGCTGTATCTGCCTGTAAAAATAGTTCATAAAATCAGTTTCCGAATGAAAAGGAATTCATCCCAGTGAAATAGCATTTTTTTTTTTACTTACTTAGAACCTGAGGCCTAAAAGCCCAATGTGAGTATGAGAAACCTGAAATTACTAGAAAACGTAACTTGAAAACAGCCAATCTGGCCTTCTGTAGAGCAGCAAAGCATTCTTCCGGTTCCCTAAGCAATGTGCAAAGCAACTTGAGAAATGATTTCAGTCTTCCAAGAAATCTGAATTGTATTATAAATCAGATTCAGTTCTGTTGTTGTAAATAGTTTGTAATTTACACAATTAATTTAGAAGAAAAGAGTCAGAGATATTTCCTCAAATCTGGTCAAAAGCTTTTGATAACCTGTAACCCATTTAATATTTTAGTTTTAATATAATGAAATATAGGAAATAAATAAAGAAAACAAATGAAAGTTTTATATAGCAAAACATTATTTTTAAATTTCTAGAATGATATGAAACAGAAACTTTAATAGAAATTTTAGGTTGTAGATAGATAAGTTTATTTGTAGGTTTGGTCTGCAAGTTAAATTAAAAAACAAGAAATTCTTTTACAATAGAAATTAAATGAAAACATTCTTATTACGTAAAAGTGTTTTTAAGTTCGTCGTGCCACATTGTTACTTAAAAATCTTCAAAAAGTTAAATTTCCACGAATAAAACTGTTGTATTTAAGGAAAGGATACTATAAACCTAATTTCAAATGAGGATTCTATGTATTGTGGGTTTATGTAGATAATTGGGGAAATTAAACAGATTTTTAGATCGGCCATTTTTGACAATTTAAAATAATAAACTATAAATAGATCTACATTTTAGCTATAATCATGTCTCAGGATTCATTAAGCAACGTCTTTTAAATTAATTCATTAATCAACGAGCATCACTTTCATAGAACGTTCCCAATTGCTCCTGAGATGGTGGGGTAATTTGAAAGCCCTGTCTCTGACTGATACATAGACTGACTTACGACAGAAATATTTGAAAAGAGGAGAAAGTGGTGTACATTGCCCGGCAATATATTTTCCACTGCCTGTCACTAATTACCACCAATTAAGTTTTACTTTGTTTAATTAATTTTCGTTTCCTTCCGCTGAACATCAGCAATTCATGAAAATATCGTTTTCACCTACAAACCTGCGTAGAATATTATAACCATTTACTAAATTTAAATAATTATAATTATAATTTTACCCCTTTCATTCCAGAAATAAACAAAAGTTGGGAATGTCAAAGTCTTTTCGAAAACAGAAATGGCAGAAATATTGTATATAAAGAATGGAACGTTGAAGATTTAGGGAACACACCTAAAAATTACTAAAAAAGCTAGTATTAATCTAAGTAGTAGGAAGTGTGATAATTCCTAAGAAGAACCTCTCAACCAACTTTTCTTGGCATTTGGCATGACTTTGAAAAAAATTCCTTCCATCCCATCAAGTGTAATTGAATGATTGGATCTGGGAGATTTGACCTACTACCCAAACTTGCTTGGCTCAACGTCAAAAAACAAATTCCCTTTGAATTATAGCCAAATTGTTGCTCCTCAAATCTGTCATATCCAGGTATCACCGTCAACTTCAAGGAATACAGCAGACTCAAAAATAATAACGCTATTCAATTCAACATAGAATTGTCAGAAAAATACACCTGAGATGATCTTGTAAGCGTTTCCTCCATCTTCTAGCCCCATTTTGTTCAAATGTCAAACCACCTACCTGATTCCATCCATCCGTTTCACAAGTTTCTTCCTTCCTGTCAACTGTTTCCTTCTTTTCTTCCATAATTGAAGTCAAATGGCTTCAACTCATTATTAACAACCAACTTTTATAAGTGAAAAGTAATATATTTGCAGATCATATGCAAGATAGTTTTTAAAAGACAGCTGTTTATTTCATATGAAAGAATGAGCATCATTAGTGGGAGTGAACGCCGCGACATTCCCAGATTATTTCCTATAATATAACAAATTATTCCAAATATATAAAAAATATACGTCTTTGTTACATTAAAAAATGTTCCTAATTACACCTCAATGAAAATTGACAGGTGTAAATGAGAAGACCTATCTGTTTCTCCCAGATAATATCCAAAACCTAAAGTTGAAGTTTCCACCTAATCTTTATATCTTACATACCTAAGAAATGTATAACTTAGGAACTAATATTGCACTCAACCGCAACCAGTGTGGACGAACAATCAAACTTGTGAAAGTTTTGGTTTCACTGTTTTCAAACATCGTTGAAACTAAGCTAACGAACGTTATCAGATAGCACTGCAAGAAGCGAGAAATTGTTCTTCTTCCCCTACGGTATCTTAACCAAAGCAATTGCTTTCCAGTTTACTGTGGCCTTATTAGTGCGCTCTGCGCCCACCGTTTTCAATTCCCTAGCCTGTCCCTACAGCACGTTTAGTGAAATGTTGTTATAATAGAAGTGCCGGTATTTACTTTTCAGCAACGGATTCCGAGACTACCACTCGTAGATAATTTTACACCGGAAAGGGGTTTCAGGCAATGAGTCATATGAGCGCATTTCCGGAGTTCTTTGTTAGATCACGCTCAGTAAAATGTAAATATCACCTTTCAATTCTTCACTTTCCCCCTATTTTGATGAAAATAACTCCGCCCGGTGCAGGCGCAAAGGCTCAGAGGGTTTCCGAATCCGTTGCCATACAATACGCTACATTGTCCGTGATGGTAACGTGGCTACGTGTCAGGAATTCAGAACAGACACTGTATACGAATTAGGAATTGTGTTTTAATTCTGCGGTGATTTAATATCAAATAAAAGTTGCGTTTGCTTTTCTTCTTCTCTGAATGTTGGGAAAACACTGAATCTTTAAAGTATCCAACGGACAGAAGTTATTGCTATTTGACAGGGTTTTTTTTCTTTTTTTTTTAGCTAACTTAAGCAGTTACTTTTCTTTTTTGTTTTATGTTTATTCATTCAGGGAAGTCCGTAATATCAAATAGAAATTATACTCTAATTTATTTTTCTGAGATCTTTCTGTTGAATTATGAAGCATCGGTCGTTTATACGAAACTCCATAAGAAAAATTGTGTTACCAGTTGGAAAAGTTACCAGTTTTTGTGAAAGGTGTTCCTTCTTTTTCGTACTTAATTTTGGAATTGAATATTTATTTATTTATTTTTAATACTTTTTCCTTAACCGAGCGGGTTCTTATACTGAAAGGCTTCCTTTACTTATAATTTTTTGTTAATAAATCTGTGACAATCAGGTCTGAGCTACTGTTAGCAAGCTGAAATCCCGTCTTAGACGGGCACAAATCTTCTAGTAGTAAATAATTGCAGATAAATCATACGAAATGAAATGCCTTTTCTCAACAAGTAATTGAGTTAAAGAAGTTTTGTATGACCACCGTAGAGATATCCTTAATTTCGCGCGTGAACATTTTTTACTACAAATCTTTAATCAAATTTATATAAAAAAGTTATTGTTCGATAATATACAGTAAATTTTTCGAAAACAATGAAATCTCTATACATATACCATTATATGTTTAACATATAAAACAAAAAAAAAAACTTCGTGACCTTCAGATCTTACAATGTCAGTAAGATAATCAAATACACAGCAAAAAGTGTTGCTTTAGTTAATGCGAAAGATAGGCAATTTTATTGTTTAGAATTCTGAGTAATATGAAACGAAGTACACACAATAAAATGAGAAATGTTTCGCGAAAGTTTAAAAAAAATGCTATTGTGATAAATTGACTTTATATAATCAAACAATTTTGGAGGAAATCAAATTTTAATCAATTAGCATCGAATGGAGCTCTAAGTAGCAAGGTGGCATATACTTATTACTCTTTGATCGGACATGTTCAGACATTTCGCAGTATTAAAAGCGTTTAATTTCAAATAAAATTTGCACTATAAGAGAAATAAAATTGAAATATCCATAAAAAGCGTGCGATTATTCCAAATTGTATTTCAATTTTTTCAAATAATAGATTTTTTCATGCTAAGCTTTATTTTAAATTTCAAAACAAGATGTTACCATGGCTTGTTACAGATTTCCTCTCCTTTAAAACTGTCAGTGTTGGTTTTGCGGTTCTCTCCTTATAGCCTTTTTTGTGAGATTCACACTTCTTTCCATTATCTTTAAAGAAAACCTCGTAAGCAGTGACTGAACTTCCTAAGACTGCTAGTCCAACGAAGGCGAGGATAACATAACTGAAACAAATATACAAATATTTCTTTTTACTATTTCATTTCAAAAAAGTGAAGTATTTCAGAAAAACAAAACTAAAAGTTAAAGCTTTTTCAAAAAATTTGATTAGGATAAAGTGTGAGATTGAGTTTGAAAATAAATCTTCACAACCATATCAAGTAAATGTATAAAGTCTTTGCGTCCGTCAGTAGTTAGTTTGTGAACTCTGCGACATGATAAGGACTTAAACAAAGTAAATTTGAAATTTTCATTGCAACTTTACAAGTTTGGTATCAATTTATAAAAGCATTTCACAGATGATAGGCTTAAGCGTAGACATACAGAAAGATGTAAAAAATGGACAAATCTATATCTATATATACAAGGTGTCCACACATATCCAATAGCTAATTTCAAAACCGTTAGAGATAGACATTTCGTTCCAATTTGAAAAATGCTTCAATTGAAGGGAAAAATTATAATATATGTTTTTTGATTCACTAAATATGTTTCTAAGAAACATGCGAATTCTAACTTTTTATACGGTTCCCCGGTCCTATAAGTCATACTTAGTAAAACATTTTTGACACTCCAATATTTTAAACAAAAAAAAGTCCCACTCTTCTGCGACTAAAACTGACCGAGTTATGGAGCTTTGAATAGCGCTGACTTACACCACATTAAACCATTTCAATAGCCGTCTTAAAGACTATCCACCAATAAATGCACAGCACTTTCTCGACGATGCTACTGATTGGTTAAAAATCATGAAATTCGAAGCTCCAGAACTCGCTCAGTTTTAGTCACAGAAGAGTGGAACTTTTTTTTTAAAATGTTAGAAAGTCGAGAATATTTCACTAAATATGACTGATAGAACCGGGGGACCATATAAAAAGTTAGAATTCGAATGTTCTTCAGAAATATATTTAGTGACTCAGAAAACATATTATAATTTTTCCTTTCATCGCATTTTTCCAATTGGAAATATATGTATATCTCTAATGGTTTAGAAATTATCTATTGGATCACGATAAGTGTGGACACCGTATATATACACTCCTGCTCAAAATATAAGCAACAAACACGAAAGACGCTGTACACATACAAAACGGTGAATTAAAAAAGACACAACTTTCATGTGAGGTAGAGGTTGCATCGCCGAATGCAAATAGGCAACCAAAATTAGCATAAAACGCAAACCTGAACGCTTTAAAAAGGAGCTTGCCGGACCTATGCTTCAGTTCACAAGCAGCGATAGTCCCGCGGAATCCGAGATAGCCAACGCGGAAAGCATGAGTAGAAGAAATCTTTTGCACGATGAGATGCGTTGGAGGGCTGTCGGTACATTGCAAGCTTATGCAAGGCAATCTGCTGTTGCCAGAGAGCTGAACGTGCATTGTAGGTCATCTGTAGGCTGTGGAACCATTACCAAAGGGATTAAAACGCCAGTTGAGGACGTGTGTCTGAACGCCGGAGAATCACCACAACGGCAGACGATCGCTATTTATTGCAATGTGCCAGACGCCGGAGTACACTAATAATGCGACAGCTGTCATCGCAGCTCTCTGCTGCTGCAAGAAGGCCCATATCCCGCAAACTATATCGCGGAGACTGCATGAAGGAGGACTGTTCGCATGACGACCTGTTGTTTGTGTGCCTTTGTCCCCAGCTCACGTCAGAGCGCGGTTGCATTGAGCCCGTGAACATCGCAGTTGGACACCAGAGCAGTGGGGCCATGTACTCTATATGGATGAGTCTCATTTAACATCCAGAACGATTTCCGAAGGACAATGATAAGGCGAGAGTCAGGGACACGCTATCGGGCGCCATCGTCGAAAGAAACCATTACAGATGTGGCGGGATAGCAACGAATGGCCGAACCGACCTCTACGTGTTCGCTAGGTGTTCCGTCACAGCTATCCGATATCGCGACGAAATCCTACACCCTCTTGTGCGGCCTTTTATCGCTGTAATGGGTACTAACGCGATATTTATGGACGATAACGCCCGCCCGCCTAGAGCATGATTGGTGCAGAGTTATCTGGAGAGCGAAATCATTCCACAGATGGCGTGTCCTGCTAGATCACCGGACCTGAATTCCACAGAGCATGTGTGGGACATCTTGGGAAGACGTATTGCAGGTCACAGTGTGCCTCCAGGCACCCTCCACGAGCTCTAACAAGCCTTACTATAGGAATGGGCCTTACTGCCACAAAAAGCGATCAACGACACTATTGCCTGCATGTCTCGCCGTTGTCAAGCATGCATTTCAACTAGAGGTGATCACACCCGTTAATAGCGCGTGGTTCCCATTGCACATTCTGCCTACCAATTTGGGCCGTAATATATGTGTTTTTGTTTGTCTTTGCTTTATTGTTTGATATGTGATCCAGTAATACAACACACCTACCTCGTGTACAACTTTCACGCATATCCATTAAATGGTTTTTGTTTTATTCCGAGTTTTGCCTTTGTTGCTTATTTTTTGAGCAGGAGTGTAAAAGAGGAAAGTATGTGTGTTTATTCGTTTTTTTGATTCTTTATGCACGTCCACACCGTTGGACTCACGACTACCAAATCTGGCACATTGATGGATTAGCAGAAGAGGGAGTTAACGCCGTAAAAAATTATTTTAAAAATCGTATTAGATTTTTATTTATTTAATTAAATAACGCAAATTGAGCTGTTTTTAGACGTTTTCCACCAATAGCTTCTGAAATACTTATGGTACGAAAATTATTTTTACATCAACTTAAAAGCAAAAAATTATCTTTTTAATGATACCAAATTAATTGTACAATTTTTTCTCTAACTGTAATTAACCTTTCAAAATTCATTTTAAAAGCAAATTGTAACAATGTTTTTTATTGTCATAAAATCAAATTTATTGTTTCATCAAATCTTTTATTCAGGTGTTTTTACCGCTGTTAAAGTTAAGAAAATATTGTTTTTTTCCGTCAAAGTAGATTTCTTACTTCCGCTATTATTTCGTAGCATGCGCTTAATTTCCGTTTTTATTTCGTAGCTTTTAACATCCACTCAAAATCCAATGACTCTTGTTTAGCTATTTAGCGATGTTTCGTTTAAATTTCACAAACTTTCAAATGATCTAATCAGTGTAAAGCGGCGTAGCGACCGGGGAGTAAGTGAAGTATAGATGTCTGATGATGATGATGAGAAGTATATTATTATCTGGTTCATAAAACATTTCATATAGAAGTTCCCCAGTAACCAAGTTATACAGTATAAGTATATTTGTTCATTGTAAAGCTGTACTAGTTATTGAACTATATATTGTTTAAAATAAATGTTATTTTTCAAATATTCTTGCATTTTAATTCAAACCATACTGTTACAAGGTGATAAAAAGGCTATATTTGAACGTTTTAATTCAACAAGAAAAGATTCAAACTAGATTTAAGTTTGTTGCAGAAAGTCAGTGACAATATTTGTAGGGAAAAACAGACGGTCGCTATATTAAAAAATATAGATCCCGAGCAACGCGGGGTTTTCAGCTAGTAGCATAATAAAGAAATTTGCATACATTGTGACTTTATTCCAATTTGTCATATAGATTTAAAATCGCATTCTAAGAAAAAAATGGATTTACAGCAAACATGTGCACATATTTTTTTTACATTTTAATATATGTGTTTGAACTTATTTTCGAGTTGAGATTGAACAAGAATGTTTCTCTACCGAAATTTGAAGAAAAGAAATTATAATTATTTTAAAAGTGTATTTTGATGCTATAAATTATTTAACTTCCGACGGGGGGCATCGCGAGTCCACAGGTGAGAAGCCGCCGGATAAGTAAGCGGGTTCTCGCTTCCCGTAGCCTAGTTAAACGGGGGTTGTCCCTTTCGCTGTAATGAGGGCTGGCATGCGGGGCCCACAGTGCCCGATGTCTGTCGTGGTGGCCGGTTATTCGTAAAAACCCGTGTGGCTGTGGCTGGGACGGGGTTATTCGCGTGTGATATGAAATATTTAAACTCGATTTCTGGATTATATTAACTTAAGACACATACTTCCATAATTGATAATTTTCAAAAGATTTGCCACTATTTACCTGTACACTTTCTGGCACCGCAAGATTTGACGACCATTTATACATTTCAAGTACTTACCATACATTTCAGACATACCAGTGTCTAAGATAAGACGTTTTGGTTCTTTTCTCAGAAGACTGCGAATTTTTTTGATTTTTTCATTTATTATTAAGACTTATTACGTCTTCAAATACACTGATTCCACGGTAATTACACTGTTCTTCAATGTGTCAAGCTCTTACTTTACTAAATATAACTAATAGGACGCTGGGGCTGTATAAAATTAAAGATTTTGGAATTATTTCAGAAATACAATGATTAACTAAAACAGCATAAAAATAACGCTTTGCAGTGGCATAACAAGGGGTGGGTGCTCCTGGTGCTTGTCTTAGTGAGTGCCATGGGGATAAAGCATTAGTGCGTCTATGCTCCCTTTTAAAGTCAAATATTTTTATGAATCTATAAATGCCTCTTCCCTGCTGTATTAGTCTTATGGTTGGAAAGAGAGATTTACAAGGGTTCCTATTGGATGGAAGCCAATGATCCCCGATCTTGGCGATAAAATGAAGTTTCACAAAAATACAAGAATTATCGCTGTATCTCTATTAGGAACGAAGTTGTGGAGATTCTTCTGAAATATTCCATATGTCGTCACGCCCTGTTGGAAAGACTATAAATACTGAGCTGCAAACAAAGGAAGGTGATTATCTTTGGGGTCTGCTCGCACTGCGAATCGGTCAGCTGTTAGAAGCTGAGGGCTATTGCTAGTGTTGTTTCTTCTGATATGTTATTATCAGTGACTTTCCGTCTACTTGTTTTGCTAATTTATACAAGTTCTGTTTTTCTTGTCACCTGTTGTTCGTGTTTTCTAGAATATTCGTGGAATAAAGCTTTGTTCTCCATCGTCCTGCTTCTTGGACTGCTTTCACAGAACACCCACAGGGCAATTTGCGTAAGAATATAAAGAAGAAGCTGAAGAATGCTATGCCTGGGTGTAATTTATTTATGCTAAACCACCGATGACAACTGGGAGCGAAAATATTTTATGTACCCGACGTCCCTTAACCTTACTATGCCACTTATTCTTTACTTAGTTTAAGGAATATTTCCAGTTGGAAGTACATGCCTCTCTGTACTGGTTTAGCAATTATCTATTGGCCAATAATTAAAGTGCATTAAAATGTTCATAAAATAAGCCACATCCCCAGCTTAAGTCTTCTTCTTCTTCCAGCTTAAGTAAATAGGTCTTCATATTTATTGATTGAGGAATAAGGCGAACAAAAGATATGTCATTTAAATTATTCTAAAGAGAGATTAGGCAAGCTACATTCCTAATTTTATCAATATATAATGTTTTATCAATTTATATTGTGTAAAAAATGCTGAAGAATATTATAAGATGCAGGAAATTGCTAGAGAGGAATTTCCAAATCTAGTTATTTTAATTATTGAAATACTTAATTGAAGAATTAACCATGATTGAACCGTTAATTGCATAGAATGATAATTAAAGCATGAGATCAAAGGTGACTATTGTTTTTAATGAACATACTCCAGTTCATAGGGTGCTTTATATTTCAAGTACGTTCCATTATTTAAAAGATAGCGCCATTTAAAATTTGAATTTTATTTATTAAAAAATAATATATTTTATATATTTTTATAGCTACATTGTGACCAACATATAATATACCTAGAACTGATATTATATGTATGTAATAATCTCACTTAATTTTATTTCAAATTCTAATATTATATATTTTAAATCTTAATAACTCCAGTTTCGTTCCATTTCCCGCGCTAGAGATATATTAAATCTCGCGTTTTGGCATATTTATTACTAAAAGAATATTCTAATTGCTTCCACGCGCCAACATAAATCGCGAATTCTTTTCCAGACTTTTCCCTAAAATACTTGCGTAATATAGTAAAAATAGCTATTATTCCCTTCACATTGATCACATGTCTATCTGTTAAATCCCTACCTGAGAAAAAGCAGGGATCTTCTGTTCTCTTTTGGCATGAAAACTAAAACGAAAATGTACGTACGTTTAAACACTCTCCCATAATAAAATGAAAATAAGAATTTAACTCGACCTGTTTAATCATTTAACGAATACAATAACGAAAACATTTCATATATATATATATATATACAAACATACACACAGGGTGGCCTAGAGGGTAATGTTTAAAGAACAATCTAATAGATGGCGCTACCTGTTAGCAAGTAAAACCAAACTTGGTGTGCATGATCATTAGAGCGGGCAATTGTAAAGGTGTTTGTTTCGTTAGCGAGCTGTGAATTTAAGTGTGTTGTTCAGTTGTGATTGTCACAAGCGAAAATGAATAAATATTCAAATTATATTGTAAAGTTTATTGTGCCACGATGATGTTAAGGGAGTACAACGGCCATGGAAGGAGGTTTTTCACAACAAGAACTGTCTGGACAAACGGATTGCAGTCCACACGATTGACAGCGAAGTCTGCTCACGCGTGATGGATGTATTTCAGAAGCGCCCTACAGCTGTCCTTGTTAAAGAAAGAGGTCACTTCGAAGCCCCTTTATCAAAAATTGCCTACTTTGTAATTTCAATATATATCATTAAAGTCTTTTCATCACTATTATTTGTTTTAAAATTCCGATTCGTTTCAAACATTACCCGTTGGGCCACCCTATGTGTATATAATATATCAAAAAACACATGGGAAAAAAAAAATAAAAAAACTGAAAAAGTGCAAAATACACGAAAAATAGATAACTGAAAAATATCAGATACAAATAGTGTAAAAATGGAAAAGGCTTATTATATATGTATTTATATAAAGAAAATATATAATTACATCATGTTAGAAGCTTCTTCGGTAAGCTCCTTAGGTGCTCTGTGGTAAATAGTCGCAGGTACTTGACTGGCAGCAAGCATTTCATCTGCAGAATTAAAACAACGTTGATAGATGAAAATGAATAAAGAAGCTAGAGAATAATCACTTAATTTCTTAATATTGCATTGTTTCCACCTGCTTATCATAACACTTTTCATTACTTTGTGCAGGAAATGTGTGTGTGTGTGTGTGTGTTTTTGAAGCTGAAAACGTCATGGCTTCAACATTATAGAAAAACAATGCGATCATTAGGATGAAGCTAGTATATCGCAATAGGAATCCAAAATACACATTTCTTGAGGTAAAGCTGTTTTTGGCATAGCATTACAGGAATTCTAAAACGGCATTTTATAAAATTAATATTGTATTGTTACTCACATAGTCATAAAGAAGATCAGATTTGGCCTAGTTTTAGTCAGTCTACACTAGTTAGGGACAATTCTAAAAAATTACCCCAAAAGTATACATAAAGTAGGTGGCTATTTTCGATTTTTTCATAGCCAGCCTCAATTAATCTATCTGATTTACACACAGGTCTGAAAAAGTTTTCAGTCTTCATGATATGTAAATTTTATGTTTTTTTAGGTGCTGAACTGAAAATGACATCCATTTTCCTCCATACGGACAGTTCCTTTTTTCAAAACAAAATTGGGAGGGTTTACATTAGAAAAGCACAACATGCGATGAAAATCAATATTTTATTACAATTAGTGTGTCATAATTTTCTCTTATAATGGAAAAAAAATAAACAAAAACTATTCCTTCATGATATATTTACACACTGTCTGTTTACTCTTTTGTCTCATGAAACCATTTCTTTCTTTCTCTTGATGTTCCTCAACACTTTCTGCTTTCCATCTTCTGTTTCCCTGACAGATATCCAAGTGGTATCAGCTGAATACGGACGCTCTCATCTTCCCTTGGTATCTGTCTCTCGATATAAATGGACATCCTGGTGAAATGTCTCAATCCTGCTCTTCACTATAGGTCCAGCTGTAAGACAATCAAATGGGGTATGAATGAACCTAGCTCATCTTCCATCTTTGAGCTATAGTTGCCTTTCAACGTGCGTTGTAGAAAGATTTTGTAGAGATGGGTCTGCTATTCCCAGACCTGCACTACTATTCTGGGTAAAGAGTCCAGTGCTTCTCTTCTTTTTCTTTCGAAAATTCATTACTTCTGAGAAAGAGGGAACTCGGATAACAGTTTTCGAGTAGGGGGTCAGTAAAACTACTCTTTCACCTTGCTTTCTGCAAACTTGGAACTTGAGCACAGATATCAGCTAATTCCCCATCTTTAGGCAGTGATTTCATAAACTTCTCATAAGCCCTAAGTTTTTGTGAAGAGTTGGTAATAAAATCTTTTCAGGTGGAACACCAAGTTTGTATTTATTACATTTTTTCCGGGTGTTAAGGTACCCTTGAGGACCAGTCTGTTTTGTCTCCAATGGAGGTCTCTGATGACTGTCCCAGCTATAGAAAGAAGGAGATGAGCGAACCTGCCTGCTGAACCCAGCAACATGGTTGGGCATTTTAAAGTTCCAACAACCACCAACGATATTCTATTGAAGTTGATTTCAAGAATCATCACAAATCATTATAGTTTTCCTCCAAGTTGCTAAAGGAAGGGATGCAAATGAATACAATTATGCAGCAGACTGGTGCCTAAACTCTCTAACTAGATGATTATCAGAAGCCTGAGAAAAAGTGGTCCCCATAAGAAGAAAAACTGAGTATATCTGTCCTGGGAGGTAATGTCTCCATTACTAGATCACTCCATATCATCCAAATTTGAAGGTTGGTGTGGAACTCGTATTCTTGAGGTATGAGGTACTGAAACGAATAGCTAATCAAGGATTGACAAATCATGTTCTTTTTATTTTTTAGTATTAAAGTCTTCCTATACATCTATTGCGAACAGTAGCATAAGATCAGTAGTGTGGTTTTTTGCTGTTCAAGTGACACATCATAGGAATGCCAGAACTAAACGATTTTTCTTACCTTTAAACCACAAACGAAGATCTTCCAATACTTCTACACGTCACAATTTGTGAGGAGCCCTTGGTTTGTCTTGATCCCTCAAGATTGTCACTCTAAACTAAGCGAAATAAACTTTCTCAAAATATCACTTTTTTTGTTGATTCTTTACTAGTGTATTCACCACAAATAAAAACAAAAGTTGTCTGGAGAAATTACGCAACCTCCTGAGCCAGATAATACGGAACTAAAAACATGCAGTCAATCACGCACGAATGAATGTAGGATGTAAACTGAGTTTCTGGCCGTACAGTCTCTTCCCTTCTACGTAAGTAAGCATGATACAACTGGAGGCATGCGTGCAAACGTTCCAAATTATACTTTTCCCCTGGTTTACTTTACATTTAGTAGATGTTGTGTGAACAGTAGAAGCTGTTCGGTGTCAACTGTTTTTGTTCTGCTCTCAAATTCGCCGCATTTTCATTTTTGTATTTCTTTTGTACACTTATAGAAATATGACATTACTAATATGAAATCATTATTGATATGGTTTTTATCAAGAATAGTTGCTACAGATTTCAGTTTAAAAAAGAGAAATTTTACCTTTATGCTAACCTTCAAGCTAAACCTTGAGTGATGGGAATTTTAAAGGTATTTCCGTTTCCCAGGAATAAAAAAATTCTAGTAAGAAACAGCCAATCTCAGTTTTTTGGTTGCCAAGACTCCTTCTAAGTGTTATTTGACGTCTAATATGGAATATTCATTAAAGATAAACTTAAACAAACCGCTTGTGGAATAATCATGCTTAGAAATTAGATTGTAAGCAAATCTTAAGTTTTAGTGACTTTACAATCGTATATGGGAGAGTTGAAGAAATCTTCCTATACCACTCACTCCTTTTTTTTGGCCTCACTTTCTCTTTGCTTCCTTAGTTTTAGTAGCCTGAACAATTATTCTTCTTCTCCTACCATTTTTAATTACATCTTTAATGCTTTGATGTTTGTGTCTGTCTTTCCTCACGTCAATTCAATATCTCTGCTATCTGAGGTTCAAATTCTTTCAGCCATTTCAAAGAAACTTGAGAAATAACTCCGATAGTCCATCATTTCTCAAAAGCAAAAAATGCGGACATGTACTGTAAACTTATGAATATATACAATATTGATTCTAGCCATTTTAATGAATTTAATACAATGCTCATGCAGTTAAAAAATATTTAAAATTAAAATATAAAATAAAATTATGTATATATATCCTCTCATGCATTCTATTTTCATCTACCATGCTATGCTATCTACTACTCATGTCCGGTTTGGGGCTAAATCTAGCGTTATATTGAGTATTGGATGATTTATGTTAATAATAACCTATCTTACTAGTGATAAGTATATAGATAATTGAGCGTAAGTTACTCTACGATCAAGATAAAATAATATTTGACTTATTTAATTAACTAGAATTATACAAATAAAACTTAATCCGCAAAAGATCTTCTGCAATTGAATTATATTAAAAATAATTTACTTCTTCTTCTACCTAATGTATCAAATAATATTAGTTTGAACAACTAGGAAGTATATTCCTTTTAACACAGTTGAAAAATGAAAATATCTCAAAATAAGAATAAGTTTAACTTAAATAAAGCAATACGTAACTGAACGAAGTAATAACAG
>BGPR01037034.1:0-15283 GCA_013235015.1 Araneus ventricosus
AAGTTTGTTAATTTTTAATTGGAAAATACGATGTAGAGTGCGATGTGAAGTAAAATATAATCGAATAGAATGCTTTTTTAAAAGTTAAATAAAAAAAATTCGATTCGAAAATTCGTATTGAGTGTTTGGGTTGCAAACGTCGCATCTTCATTTTTTAATTCCCACTCTTTGCCTTACAATTTTATTACCCTTGCCTTACAATTCCCTCCCTTTCCTTACAATTTTATTTAACATCTTAATTAGATGACACCATCCATTTGCAATATTTTTTATTATGTCAGTCTATTTAAGATGGTAAAAGATACTCGACACATTTAAGCGTGTCCAAGTGATTTTTATATTTAAAATTAATTGTTACGTTGACTTAATTACGGGTTTAAATATCAAAAATTCTGTAATTCGATGTACGTGTCAGACACGCTATTGTAGGTTTAGGGGTTAACATGCATAATTTTGATAGCAATAATTGATTGGTAGTGAATCATTTTGACCGTCCCTTATGCCTGCAATACGTTAGTAAGTTACCATTTAATATCTCTCCAGAAGATCCTTTTCATATTGTTAAATAGAAAGAAGCAAGTGAAGATATCATCGTTTCACTCAAATTATGCAAGGGAGCAGCGCATTCGGATTAGAAAAGGCTTAATTATTTGTAAGCAAGATATTACACAAATCCAACAATCGTTGAAAATTTTTGGTAAGCATGACCGTATTGGTGATATAACAAAACCGAAATGTTTCCATACTTATCGATACTCGTTTCTGTTTAGTTTGTGGAGCAAGACACGAATTGTTCAATTATTAACTATCTTTATATAAAATGTTTTCTAATCAAAATTAATAATTTACAGAATTTTAAAGCGAGAAATATTAATTCAAAGTTTTGCAGTAGAATGATTTGCGCACGGTTTTCACAATTTCTTTTACGATTTATTTAATATATAATTTTCAACATCAAAGAGAATGGAATAATATCTGTTCTCCGAAACTTGCTCTCTACCTTAGGTTCATGTCGAGGAATTAGTTTGTAATTCAATATGATAGCTCTGATTATTAACTATAATTTTCTTGCATAGAATAATAAATTATAGGAACAAAAAGAGGCCGCGGTGGCCTAATGGTAAGGTCTCGGCTTTGGCTGGAAACCCGATTCCACTGAAGATCCGCCGTGTATGGGGCCTATTGCACGCTAAATCATACGCAGTGGCCAAACGTCCTCCCGTTGGTGTGGCGTGGAAGTGTGGAGACGGGGGTGGTGCCAGCTCAGGTGTCGTCCTCGTCATCTGAATTCAAAATTACGAGGTCCGTCCCAAAATAGCCCTCGTGTTGCTTCAAAACGGGACATTAATATAACTAAACTAAACTATAGGAAGAAAAGCTTTAACAGAATACAGATGGATGCTTAAAACGCTCTCCGGCCTGAGATTCGGACCTTCCATCTGATTAAATGACTCCTTATCTGCTATCTCTTAACTATAGTAGGGAAGGGGGCTCTAATTAGATATTAGGTGTGAATCACAGGCGATTCACATAGGCAGTTTACGTGTTAATGTTTGCATGCATAATAGTTATTCTATGAGATATGCTACAATGCTGTAGTTCGTTTCTAGCCAGAGATTATGAAGCATGTTCGGAGCCATGGATGCCAATGCATTCTCTGTGTGTATCTTCATCAGATTCTTTTATTATTGCTGGTCTCATCGAATATACATGATAAGTCTAGAGACTATAGAAAGGTTAAATTTATATACTTAAAACGTGAAAATCGCGTAATTCTGCAAGTAATCATCTAAAACTTCTTCTAAATCTTGTGTCTTCACTTCATGGCGATAGGCCGTACATTCTGTCTTCACGGCCCCTTCGCCTGCAGTAGAGGAAGAACTGAACAAACTGTCCGTTTCATTATCATGTGAAACATTTTCTCGCTTGATAATAAAATGGAATCCCGCTTGAATTAAAGGGCCAAGACTGTTTGTGCTTACCTTCTGTTTAGCCCTAGATATCCTATTTCATTGTCATGCTGGCGACATCGAACATAGAAAAGAAAACATTTTTATGTACACTATGATTAAAATTTTTGTTTGTAACAATTAACATTTAGGTACATGTCTTTATGATTTCCAAATTATTTAAAATTCATTAATAGAAGGATATAATTTTTTAATTTCTACGTCACCAGTCAACAGTGATTGACGCGACCTGAGCAAAAAGTAAACTATCAGTTACCGGTGATTGATGTGGTCCGAACGGGAAGTATAGTGTCATCATTGGTGACTGACATAGAGCTTAACGAGATAAGTTTACTTCTGTATAATGTAAATGGACGGGAACTAGAGTCTTTTTTATTAGGTCAATCATTTTGAATAACCCCAGTATAAATAATTATTTTAAGCTTCTCATGCTGAAGCATTACCTCACCGTTCTGAAGAATTTTATCTTTTAAATATTGACTCAGATTTCATATCAAAGATCATAAGCAAAGGGGCACGGAGAAAGTATATTCTCAAAGCAATGTAAAGAGTTACAAGGAATAAAAGGTTGAAACCCAGAGAAGATTTATATTCATGGTAAATGCTTATTTAAGATTAAATATTCCGAGAGATGCAGTTTTAATACAAACAACCATAGAACTAAGGGTAAAAAATGAGTAATAAGAACATATTCCCATATGTGTTTGTCTTTAGAATAGAAGGAATTAGCTCTCCTTATTTTTTGCAATTGTGTTGTTATTAGATTCAAATTGTCCGATGAAAATTATCAATATAAGGAGACGTTATATTCAACAATTATTATATAGCATTCTTATACTGTATAATATTTTAGACAAAATGTTTCTTCAACGATGTAAGCTTTCATAAATATAATGCCTTTAGGAAAGATATTTTTATTTTAAGAAAAGATTTCTAATGTTTTATAATTTTGTATGACTTTATTAATAAAAGCTTGTTTGTTTATGTAATTGCTAAATCATTGTTTCAAAACTAAGAAAGATATTCATTTTTATTTAAATGGTTTTCTGAAATATTAGAGAAATCATGGCGACTCCAATATTTTTTCAAAAATTAGTTGCATTTTATAATGATATCCCATATTGTAATCGAGCAGAAATCTTTTATTCTAAGCAACAAAAATTTGAAATAAAGTACGTTCAGTTAGAAAGAATGCTTTTACGTCGTCTTTGAAAACAACTTAAAAGCAGCGAATAAGAAAAGAACAAACCCTAACAAAATATATAAAGCTTCAACCACATTACTGGAAGAGGAAGAAAATTCAGCTGCACCATACAAGAACTTATTTTTTCTTTCCCCTCAAAAAATTTACACATTTAAGGAAAAACAAATACCTTACCTGGTTTCCAAAGGAAACCATTTCCCAAATGAATCCAACAGACTATTTTAAGAGTTTTATGCAATGCACCTCTTCCTTCTTTCTTCTAAGGTTGGTAGTCTGTCTCAGGAGGATAATATTACCTTCTTGAAGCTTGAATGGAAAGGATTTTTTTTTACATTTTGACTGGAAAGGAACAGTTTTATCATATACGGGATGTCCACACTTTTCGTGGTCCAATAGCTAATTTCTAAACCGGTAGAGATATACATATAATTCCAAATCGAAAAATGCTTTAAATGAAGGGGAAAATTATATTTTATGTATCCACTCTTCTGCGACTAAAAGTGAGCGAGTTATGGAGCTTTTAATTTCACAATTTTAAACCAATCAGTGGCCTCATCTAGCAAGTGTTGACCATTGATTGGTGGATCGTCTTCGAAGCGGCTATTTCAATGGTATAAAATGGTCTAAATAAGCAATATTCAAAGCTGTATAACTCGGTCAGTTTTAGTCGCAGAAGTGTAACTTTTTTGTTTAAAATGTTAATGCGCGAAAAATATTTTACTAAATATGACTAATAGAACCTGCGGGACCGTATAAAAAATTATAATTCGTAACTTTTTCAGGAATATATTTATTCACTTAAAAACTTATATTATAATTCGTCCCTTCATTTAAAGCATTTTTCCAATTGGAACTATATATCTACCTCTAAAAGTTTAGAAATTAGCTATTGAAGCGCGATAAGTTGGTCACCCTGTATATGAAGATGTTGGAAGCTGTAAGAGCCGGCGGGTCTAAATTCCTCTGCCGAATCCCTTGATTTGTCTTTTCTTGGCGGGCGTTCTCTCGATTGTTTGTAAATTGTCCCCATATCCACTGTGGATTGGTCAGGTTTCTTCATCATGGATATATATGAAGTTGCCTTTACTTCACATGAAACAGAGACAGGTGTAGGTCTAAACGGCTACGAACCCGTTGTTCATTTCGACAGAGACAAGACTGTGAAAGAATGGCACAGTTCACAGCGCCCTAACTTGGTAAAATGTTATTCTGGTTGTTCTTTCGAACCTATTCCTAAAGTAGAGTTAGGAAATGCTGCAGAAATGGGTATTGATTGTGTCAATTACAAAAGAATGTGTCCAAATTTGAATGAAATGTTTAGATGGTATGAAAGAAATTCTTTTCCAAACTTAGTCTTCTTGTATTGCCTCTTCGAGGCAAGCATATTTCTTTTCCTCTTGGCCGAAGCAGAGCATTTTCTCTCCTGCGTTTCTTTCTTTCAGTTGATTCTGCTGTAAAAGAAAGTCTTCACTACTTACTGGACTTTGTTGTTTGAGTATCGGCAGACACGAAACCTGTGTGCCGGATTGGCACAATTGACTGAATCTGTAATTTGAGAAAATATTAGCTGCTCAGTGGCGTAACTTAACAACATAGGGGCACTAAGACAATTAAACTCATCCTACCATTAACTACAAAAGTACCTCATTTTCTGGGATGCTTAATTATTTTTTAAAATACTGTTGGTGATTTCAAAGCATCTTATAATTTAGAAATGAGGAAATAATTCAATATTTATTTATATTTTTATTTGACATTAGGTGTTTTGTAAGTTAACATCATTTAAATATTAATTTAAAATCTTCGCTCTATCTCTCTACAACTTCTTCAAAATCCAAAGTTAGGATGTTCAATCGACATCTTTGCTGGATTACGTAACGTCTCTTGTACCATTGAATTCCTGAAGTAGGAAGGTCTATCTATAACTTCTTCAAAATTCAAAATTAATTCCAAAGGATGTTCAATTGAGAGCACTGCTAGATTGCGCAACGTCTCTTTCCCATTCCTCAAGTAGATTTCATTCATTTTAATTTTGGAAATAAATGCTCGGAAATAGTTGCTATCTTACTTTCTATTATAGCATCGATTTTGTTTGGACATTTAACTATTTTTCAGCCATGGTGGATAAAACTGCAGAAGTGTCTATGTACCTGTCTAATTTAACATCTCGCGTCGGGGACCCCTCACAACGCCAATACCCGGCAATTTGCTAACCCTGCTTACCTATAGTTAAGCCACTGTAGTAGTTATTATGCATTTATATTCTCTGGAATGCTCTGTAGATAGGTATTCAGTGATGTGAATAGCAAAAAATATGGTCGAATGGGAATGAATTCTTTCTTTGTAAAGAAAAAAGTATTATTCCATTATTTCAGTTAATTCTTTTTAAGATTTCTTTACAAGTAAATTCATAAAACATATGCTTGTTTTTATATGGAAAGAGTTAATTTTTTCATTGTGGCTTTGAAAAATCAGTAAAGCTGTTTCAAAATGCTGCTTGAATTACATTTTGAAAATACAAGGTTTTTACAATTCAAACCCATCTATTCAGAAAACCATAAAGGTTCCAAACAAAATAAAATTTCACTAGTATATATTACAAGTGATGTGCTCTGCGAAAACCAGAAAAAAGAAAGAAAGAAAAAGGGAAAAAAAAGAAAAAAAAGAAGTTTAAAAAAACCATATAAATTTCGTTGCGCTATTATCTAAGGTGACTTTTGCAGATTTTTTTATTACTAAAACAGAATTGAATAGTTCGTTTAAACTTTTTTTTATTTTATCTGAAAACGTTGCCGAAATTCAGTTCTGTACGTAAGTCTTTTTTTTGGTATAAAATACCGTTTTCATTCACGATGTTTTTGTCTGTTTTTACAGACCGACATCTATTGTACTACATCCTAGTGAAATTTGAGAAAAAAACGGACATGAAAACGGTATTTTGAACAAAATAAAGACTTGACGTTTAGAATTGAATTTCGGCAGCGTTTTTAGATAAACATGAAAAATAAATAAATAAAATAATAAAACCTCAAATAAACTATTCAATTTTGATTCTGTAATAAAGAAAGTCTGAGACAGTTACCTTACATAATGGCACAGTGCAAATTTCGACGAAAACTTTAAAAAAATATTTTTTTTAAAAATTTCTTTTTCCTTTTTCTTTTCTTTTATAAGGGGGCGGGGGAGAACATAATCGTGTCAATTTAACTCTCACCTCAGATTCGTAACATTCCGCGTACTTACTTTCTCTAACATCTCTAGCGTCCAGTACTGCTGAAATTTCGCTCCTCACCGTTTATCTGTTGTTGTTCCTTTCTGGGGAATGTTGATAGTTAGTAGTGAATTGTCATCTCTCATTCTTTCATTAGCTGCCTGAGGTAATGTTTTATCTGTATAAAAGGAAGGAATATACTTTTACCTTTCTTTTTCAATCGCAATTTTCTGAAACGTCATGAATGGCGAGAGGAAAAGCAGGTAAATATACTATTTGAAATAATATGTTAGTATGAAGAAAAGGAAAAAAGTATAAAGATGTTTTTGGGATGCAGATTAAACTTTCTTGCTCATCGACGATCGTCTTTTACTATAAAGAATCTTCGATCCCCTGGTACTGGAAACCCTGAATGATATTTTCGCCCTGGCACTTCAAAACATTTGGAGGTGTCTGCAGCCATTGTCGATGAGTGGAGAGTTTAACCTTTAGTTGGACGGTGTTAACTCAAGACACTTTCATTTTCCGATAGCACTTTCTTTTTCGTACAGAATTAAAGAAAATTCTTTTTATCGACTATCCAACTAATCTCTACAGGAAACTCCTGCTTTCTGTATGGCACAAGGAATTATAAGATTTAATACAATAATTACAAGCAAATACTAATTTTATAATTATTTCTTGATTACTGAATGTCCTGTAATTAAACATCTTTAAATTTAATGATAGCACCTTGTTTAAAAACATTCTTGACAAAACCATTGTTCTAAAAAGTAAACTAGTTTTCCAAAATGTACCTAAAGTTTGAAATAAAATCTAAATATTCCATGTGAATTGTTCTTTTGTTTTAGAAAACTGAACGAGGAAATATTAGCGAAACATCGGAAACTGTTTTGAAAAAAAATGTAAATAGTATATCCTAAAAGTCAATATCTAAAATGACTTAGTATAGGTTATAAATATGAGACTCTGAAACACTTTTCACTAAAGCCAAATGCTAGTTTTAAAATATTAATTATTTTCACATATAATTTAGTTCAAAGAATTAATCATGTAAAACAATAAGATTAAAATTAACTTTCAATCTTCAACGACATACAGCATCCTTCCAAGAGTGCAAAAACAGCACAAACTATTTGGACATTCAGGCAGTTAAATCTTCTATGAAATCACGAGGTCACTGTTCAGATAGAACGCATATGAAGTGGTAACGGATCTTTACCGTAGAACAGAAATATGTCGAAATGTCTCCAGAATTTTTTCCATTTAAAAAAGTATAATTTAAGATTTTTTCCTTCCTGTATAAAATATGATCCCTGGTGCTGCCCCACTTATTGCTCTCATCAATGCAATAGAAGAAGAAAGTTACATTATTTTGCTTGAAAGACATCTCACATGAATTAGGCAGATGGGGCGCTTTACTGGTCTGTATGAATGGTACCCAGAAATACTGATTTGGCAACATGCTTAGGCCTCACTATATCTCATAGCAAAAATATACTTTTCTTTTATCTACAGTCCACATAAAGAAGATCTGCAATGATTTAGTTTCAAAATTCTTTCTGGAAGCATCCTCTGTCGACAGGCTTTAAAACTACTGCTTTTCGTAATGCTGTTTTAATAAAAGTTTTCTTAAACCAAACAAGAACATTTGAGTCAAAGTTGTTTTCTCCCTTTAATCTCTTCAAATATTTAACTATTTCAATAAAATGGTTAGATTTTGAATGGCACAACAATAATTTAGAATACTATTTTTTTCCAAGACAGGCAAGTTCGTGAAAGTGTACATTGAAGTAAACAAAATTAAATGAGGACATTTCTCTATATTACAAAGTCAAAATCCTTATTCTCGCTGATTTTCTACAACATATCTAATTCAAAAGAGTCTGAAATGCAATAAATATAATATGTCTAAATAAATATGTCTCTTACAGTTAACATATTTGAAAATAAAGGTTTTAAACTTCATAGATCTCCCTTGTCTTCGTTAAAGAATTGAATTAGCATGTCACAGCATTTAAACAGT
Organism: Araneus ventricosus; assembly: GCA_013235015.1. Lineage (NCBI taxonomy): Eukaryota > Metazoa > Arthropoda > Arachnida > Araneae > Araneidae > Araneus > Araneus ventricosus. The sequence continues at coordinate 8,412 of BGPR01037034.1, forward strand.
ATTCCCTATGAATTAAACACAGCTGAGTCGAGTTAGAGGAGTCTTCAAAATGAGGAATCAAGAGCAGATAACAGCGTCAAAGATTAAGCTGGAAAACACCAAGTGCTTTAAAGGTAAAATAACACACACAAAAAAAACACCAGCAGCACTGAGAGGAAGAAGAATCCATGATGAACACTTAACATCAGAGGGTCATCCATGGATTCAAAATTGAATAGATTTTCTGTGAGGAAAAGATTGTTTGAAGATTAGGGTACTGAATTTTTCTTCGTGAGTTTTAAATTCATTCTTGGGAATAGAAATTAGGTTATATATGCCTTGATCATAGAAGAATTAAAAGCCTTTGAACAGGAATGAGGGGTTGGGTAACATTTACCTTTTGCTGTGGAATGAAATTGCTCAAAAAAAAATTAATAGAAAAATTTCATCTTAGTGAAGACACACTAGCTAAAAACAAGAATTGTTTGTTTTTTTATAAGTTTTTTTGTGTTTGCCTTTATGTTTCTTTCAAAGAGCCTTTTGTCATCTTACTAAAACTTTTATAAAAAAAACAAGTACCCCTTTTAGTTTTAAGTCAGTATATCCCCACTAGACTGGAGATAGGACATTGATATCACCGATTGTTCAATAGACAGGTTTTAAGTCCTCAGATACGTTTAAAGATTTTGATAAATGCCCTTATTTTGACGACCTGCAATAAGAACAGTCCTCGATAACTTGACTGAACCCTGAAGCCATCCATCCACGGATCCAGATTGATTCGGATTTATAACCATCGACCACCTTGATAGCCAGTGGTTTGATAATGACTTCATCAAAGCTAAAATCTTCCTTGAATTTGTTTTTACATTTCAGCTTCTGCAATTTTTTCCTGACAAGTTGCACTTGCACCAGAGAAATGTTTCATTATTATTATTTTGCCTTTATTATATATTTTGTCAGCTTGGTGATAATATAAATATTCCAATATTTTATGAATTTCTGATCTGTACTTAATATATTGTAAAAGCTTTTTCCCAAATGGAACAAATTAATCTGTAAGTATAGATTTCTAAGAATTTCATGATTAATTTGAAAATGCAGCGGAAATTTTAAATAATGTTACAGAAAACATATTCAATAGACTGAAATCGAAATTTGGAGCATTGTACTCATTTCATAGTTCAACAAGTTTAGATATCTATGTAAATAACCTTAAATTAAGGACCAGAAAAGTAGTTCTCACTTCAAACTTTGACTGTCTTTAACTACCTTAATCGACTTCTTGTTGTAAATCTGTCATTTGTCATGCTCTTCCCATCCTTCTTTCATCTCGTAGTCTCATCTTCATGATATTAAGGAAGAAAGAAGAAGATGCAGTCTATAAATGTTCAACAGACAACACAGAAAATTCTCCATATCTGTATGATATTTTTTCATTTTATTTCCTCAAAAGAAAAGAAAATGTAAAAACAAAACCTGAAAAGGGAATTCTTCTGGCAAAAGCAGTGAAAAGGAATACAAAACTTAATAGTAAAAAAAGTTGTCATCTTTAGTTTGAAATTTCTTGAGAATCATTTCATTTCTGTCAAAAAAAGAGAATTATGATAAATCTAAATTTGTTTTCTTTCATAATGCTTAGAGCTCTGAGTGTCGTTAAACATGAGTTACATCCATCCCATTTCACAAATTGTGTTTCGAAGAAGTTCTAAATTCGCATATATTGATTATCCATAGTTTTCTTTAATTTTACGAAAGTCTGTTATAAGGTATAAATTATTTCATCTCACCTTTACATCTTCAGGTGAAATAGTTATTGAATAAAGTAAATTTCTCATTAGCACAGTTATCATTAAAGATGTCAAAAACTGAAGTGAAATATTTACTGATTTAAATTTAACTCCCCTTCGAGAACATGCTGTGCCAACATTGCCTATATTGCGCGATTAAAATGCGTCGCAATGGATGTTACGAATACTGTAAAGGAGAAACCGCAGTAGTAATTTGCCATCGTTTATTTCAACTGTGGTAAGAGCAGATTTTCATGGTACATTGTACCGTACCGTACCTGCACCGAGAATTATCTGAAAACGCGTGAAACATAAGGAAAAGATTTCAAATGGTGTGAATTTTATTCTTTACACCTAGATTCCTTATTAATTTAATAACAGCTAACATGTGGTAATTTATCATAAAGTTTTTTTTATCTCCGTGATAGATTTATTTAAATAGATTATTAGGAGAAGTTCAAAGGAAGCTCCGGTTCATGAGCAAAGTCTCGATACACAAATGCAAACGTTAAGCGTTCAGTGATGGTAAATCGCCTCCCGCGTTTACACACTACCCATTCATAAACGACGGCTACCAAAGTTCTGAATAGTTCAAGTCGCATTGCTGGCCCTTCCATAACAAAATAAAGTCGTTTATCAATTTCGACTTTTGTGTCTAATCAGCTACAATTGAACTTTCCCAGAGTGTCACATTTTCGTCAACAGAAAATTGAAAACAAAAAACCTTCAGAGTTAACTTGCTACATGTTGAAACCCGTGTGTATACATCTATATATTCTGTAAAGTTATTAATTCTAAATTGAAAGATACATTTGGGACACCCTGTTAAGCATTGTAGGTGTCTCACTTCACTGATCATATCAATTAATCCAAGCATTTTAAAAAAATAAAATTCACCGTATCATGTTAATATACCCGGAGAGGAAGATCAATAGAAATTTTGACATCTCATTTAGTTAGCGTCAGAAATTAAATAAGCAATGAAGGCTGTCAGTGAATGTGTCAAGTCTGGAAGAAAGCAAGGGGAAGTTAAGACTGAATCAGCATCTGAGTTTCATCTAGGAAATAGATTTTATATGAAACTCAGAAGTCGTTTTAATCTTTATTCAATCTGCTTTGATCCCAAAAGCATATGAATACACTGTTTAACATCGAATGAACATGATGTGAAAAGCTTTTAAATTCAAATATATTCTTCCTATTTTCACATATTTTTTTTGCTAGTAGCTAAAAGCTGAATTGGGGCTTAAATAATTTAACACTGATTGCTTTTCTTTTAAACAGACATATATAAATTTGCAAATACTTATAGGTATATACTTATACATAAACAATATAAATAGAAATATATTACTTTCAAAGAAATTTAAATTCGTTGTTTGTAGAGGTAACATTTAATTTTAAGATATATTGTACTGTTTTCTGATAAAAAATAATACATTTCTTTTACAAATCTTCCAAATACTTTATAAACAAATGTAAAACAATTTCTTCGACTAAAATTATGGACCCGTGAATATATTTGTTACATCATCAGAACTTTAGATCAATCATGTCGAAATGTTCTAGCAACCAACCTCATTTGATATCTGTTATGTTATAAAAATGGATTACCGATTACATGAACACTTAACTGTGGTCCCTAAGTGTTCATTTCTGTCGAATAATTTTGAAATGGATTGAATGAAATAAATCTATTCATGGATGTTATTATTCGATTTAAAATGAGGGAACTAATGAAATTCTCGCGTCCTTATGAATCTTTAATTGAATGGCACATCAACAAAATAAATACTACTATCCCAGATAGATAAAACTCACAAAGGTAATAGGGTTAATTCACATTTAATAATTTTGGAAGTTGTCAGAAATTTAATATGCAGTTATGGGTATTTCGTGGACTGGGGAATAAGCCATTTCGTACACTATCTATATTTAAAATGATGTAAATCATACAAGCAGAAATAATCATCCGCGCATTTTGGGTTGTATCTACTGATAATTTTCCCATGTAAAATAAGGCCTGAAGTTCGGGAATTACTGAAGGAAAAGAACAAGAAATTGTTTGTGAATTATTCAGAATTCTTAACACACGATTTTGTTTTCTTTTGAAAATCTGTAAGACTCAATCTTTTCCAGTAATATAGTTTATATCTACATCACTGTCGAATAGCATTATACATGCATACAGTTGTTCGTTGCACTTATTTCCAACTAATGTTTTGAGAGGAAGTCGTACTTTATATACCTGCTGTCATGTCATTAGTCATATTTAATGCGATTGAGGCACTACTATTTATGGGGTCGATCTACAGGGTCAACTGGTGACTACGCTGCGCGCAATTCACAGTCATACAAATATCTCGGTAAATCTCTTTCAAAGATCATTTTGAAAAGACCATAGCACATTCTTTTGGGCAATTCATGTACACAATAAACTTGTTATTTATACGTCTGTTTCCTTACAATCAGCAGCGTGGAATGAGTGGCAAAATACTTATTTTCGATTCAGCGGTAAAAATGCCATTAACGGTTCTGGCCAGAAATGTTGGCAAGGATGCTCACTGAAGCTCCCTGAACTCAAAACAGACAATTATACCGTGTGCGGTTCCGGTTCAGTGTGATAAGATGAACGTTCATGAAGCCACGAAGATGTACCTTGAGAGTTTAATTGAAAACTGTACGGATTCGGTAGTTCACAAACATGAAGTTTCAGCATGATGCCTGAATAGTCATTGATTCTGCTGAAAACTACCCTTTAAGAATAATGGCGGCGGTGATTACAAACAGATAAAGATATCACTTTCGGTCACAAATTCAACCGGTGACGTCACGAAACGTGAAGAAAGAAAAGATTCAATAGCATTTGACTTCGCTTATTAATACTATGTTTTTTCAATGCAATAGATAATTTTTGAAGTAACAGAATTAAAGTTGAAAGAATAGAAGTGTCTCTACAAAACACAAAACGAAATGAGAAATCGTATCTCCATATACATAAATGGATGCTGTTTCTTTTATGGCATTAATTTGAGTTTTGAAAATACTTAGGTGTAAATCTTTTCAAATAAATGAGGGTTTCAAATATGGTCGATTTCTTCCCTTGTATCTGTGTCATAATATGATATAACAAACACCCCTGGAGTTTCAAAGGAGAAGCCGTAAGATCCTACTCGCAGTGTACCATCTTTACTCGATACCAGATTATATTCTATGATCATAATTGTTCAAATGCAGGGAGAACAAGCCTGGTCTCTTTGTATAATTCCATTTGTTTGGGCACAAGCTTTGTCATGTAATATCTCCAGAACTGAACGAACTGATGGCACCTGAAAATTGAAACTCCCAAGTGCTTCTAAAAATAAGATGAATGAAATCATCAGAGAGTTTGTGCTGTCGAAAGATCATTATTAGTTTGGTTTGATCATTAAAATATCAATTTCTAATGATTGTACCATTTTTTCCTTTAAAAGAGTTTCAGCAATGGTGCCACCACACGTAAAAAAATCTGTCATTTCAGTGTATTACCATCTTTCTCTAGTCATATTGAATCGCTCAATTCTGGTAATTATGAACAAGAAATAAATTCTGCAAGATAAAACTATGCATCATGCTTTATTATCATTCAGTTGTTCAACAACAAAGACATTTTATGGCAAAGTTTCATATTAAACATAAGAAATATTTTCTAATTTATTTCATACTGAATAAATATTTGTGTTAATTGTTTAGGTCAGTGTTGACTTTTTTTTTTTTTTGATATAGCGAGAGGAAACAGACAAAAAAAACCTTGTTTGTACCAATTGATATTTTTAAAATTTCTACATGCTTAATAATTTATTTAAAATTATTTTAAAAGTAATGACTAATTTGAACAATGAAAGAGAAAATATTCGAATCGAAGTTATTTTGCAAGAATAAAAATGAAAATGCATTTTTTTATGAAGAACTTGTAATAATTTTTCTTTCACAGTTTTTTGATATGTTGTTGAACTTGCAAAACTGTAAATGAAAAAAACAATGTTTTGACTAAAATTCGTTTAAATTACCTTTGCATTCTTCATTTTACAAAACTTGAAGAATTTTCAGAAAGTTTTATTCAGAAATTAATGGAATAATAGTTGAATAAACGTTATTCTAGTTACAGGTGAACCTTATTGAGTTTGTATACTGAAAGGTAAAAAAAAAACGATAAGTTAAACAAAAAAACCATAAATTTTCTTTAAACAAAAAAAATATATGACGATATTTTTCTAGGAACGATGAGGAAAAAAAAAAAACATTTTGAATAAAAAAATTTGATATAGGAAATTTTTAATATGGAAAATTAAATCAAGTTTTCGATTTTTTTCAACATTGGTTTAAACAAGAAATTTATTTCATTCTAGGGTTATTCAAATGAATAATTCCTGAAAATCATTTCTGAAATGGTTGAAAGTAAAATCATGATTTTAAAGTTCTGACCTTAGCGGTACCATCAATGTAAATTATAAAATTTACTTTGTGAAATATTTCTGAATTTGTCACGCATAGAAATTATTTTTAGCTTTTATAGAGGCTATGCCACATGTTATGAATTGGTTTTAAAGTTCCATTTATAATAAATCCCTTTCCTTGAAAGAGAAGCATTCTGATAACTTAGATGTTTAGGAGCATACATTTTAGGAAAATAAGTGCTGACTTTCCTTTTCTCCATTCTTTTCTTTTCATCAGAATAAATGATCAAGAATGATTCAAAAAACCTTACTTCCATACATTCTTTGTGGGAATATCTGACTGACACTAGAGATATTTCTCTAAAACCAATGGGAATTTTTTCACAATTGATTTTAAAATATAATTGATTCCTATTCAAATTTTTTTTATTGCAACCTTTAACTGTCTACCTTATTGCCATACATACTTTCTTTAAAAAAATGTGTTTTTTAAAATAAATCTCTTTTGTATTGATTTTCTTTGTTCTGCCATGCTCTAGTTAAAAATAATCACTAATCAAGAAAAATTTATAAACAACATAATATTAAGAGAATGGTCTCCCACCTGTATGCCTCAATTGCTCAAAACAAAACAACTCTGTCGGCATGTGCTCTCAGACCCTCCGCT
>BGPR01037035.1:0-10053 GCA_013235015.1 Araneus ventricosus
TAAGAAAAACGCATTTTAATAGAAAAACTTATGCTTATTGTAAAAAATAAAAAGAAAATTATGCTATACACATATAATAAGTATTACAAAATCTGCACTTCAGCCTACAGTTTACTTCGCGCAAATGTCACTGAAATTTATATCTAGTGACCTGTTTTGTCTTCCAAATGCCCTCTTGAAAACGCCGGACTGCGCAAGGGGCCGGATTAGCGAAGTCCCGGATTATAGAGATACCACTGTGCTTTTTCATGCGAAACTCTTTATAGCGGAATGCTGTCTAACCTTTCCTGCTCGAACTCTCAAATACTCGTACTAAAAGTTACTGTCCTTCCAGCGGTCGCGCCTGCTCAAATTGTGCGACAAACGTGATTTTCCATACCCTGTTCTCAGATTCGGAGTCAAAACTGTCTGAAGGCCATTGCTATTCCTTTATGTGACCCCTCTCTTTAGGATTAAATGGGTTTATCCAAGTTTCAAGGTGATTTCATACTGTTTTATGCTTCTTTCGTGAAGTGTGAAGTTTACGCCGCGCGCTCGCTAATGTAATTTGATAATTTTTTCACGCCTTAACGTTTTAGTTTGGCAATTATATATCCAGTGCGCATTACGGCGATTTAATATTTCACTTTACATTCTCTAACATATTTAATATGTAATAAGCCTGCTAATAATCCACCAAGCCGAAGAATTTTCTTGAAACACTTAGCTCTCAGTCTTATGAAAAAAAACCTTACTACTCCAGCCCAAAAAATGTGACCTTCTTCATATGACATTACCATGTTTCTAAGTGTAAATTATATATCACAACCTGAGAAAGCAAGTGAACAGTAACCAGCATTGAGAAGAAAATCTTGCAGTTTGTGTTGAAAGAAAGAAAACAATCATCAAAATCCATGAAATGCAGTAGGTACAACATATATACTTGTAAGCATCACTCTCTAGCAAAAGTTCAATGTTTGGAATGCAAGGACAATGATTAGAAACTAAGAAGAAAATCTTTGTTGTACAATCTTAGTTTGTTTTATAATCTTTTTTTATTATATATTACTTAATACTTTTTTAAAAAACAATATTATTAAATCTCATTACTTTCTCTGATTTAAGTATGATTTTAGATTTTTTACATAATATTAAAATTAATTTTCATTCTTGATGAATAGATTTGCTTTCCTGACATGTCTCTTATCACTATTATGAAATAACTTACAATTATCATAGTCAAAAGGAAGAAAAATTTTGTGTCGTAAAAAGAACGACAAACGCCTGCTCATGTAAAAAATTAAAGCGTGCCCACTTAAAGGATATGTAACTACAGGATATATATCACTAAAGGCAGAAACACGCGAGGAAAGTTTTCGACTCGTGTGTTTCTGCCCAGAATGTTAGAATTCACCCTGTGTTTGTTCGTGAATTGTTATACGTAGAATTTTCGAGAATCTCCAACAAACAGAATTTAAAAGTCAAAATATACTGATTCATTTCAAGGACTACATTCAAATGGAAGTTGGTATAACAAAATTGCAGTTTAACCTGAAGTCCTTGGCAATGAAAAGAATTAGTTACTAAAATATTTGCAACCATTTCTTCAAATACTTTATGTTTGCATACTGTTACAAAGCTATCAAGTCGTTTCCGTGAGATGCTAATCTTGGATAAATTTGGCGACCTTGGCCATAAATTTAGCGGTAAAGTTGGCGACAAAAAGAATTTTCTAGAAGGACCTCGAACTTTCAACCTATTTCTACTGGCTTCATGAACTTTCTGGAGAATACGTCACTTCCTACGTAATGAAGTCACTTCCTGTTGAAAGAGCATAAAAGCAAGCTCTCAAGCCAAGAAGAGTTAGTTGGATTTTGATCAGCAAGCAAGCTGGTGAGCTGATAAGAAACCTTTGAGCGCTGTATTGAGATTTATTGGTAATCTCTGCTGTGAATTTTTACAAGTGCTGTTTTAATACTTGTGCTACGTTTTTTTTCCTAGAATATTTGTAAAATAAGGAGCTTTATTTTTTTAATCCTGCTTATTGGATTGCATTCACGTACACACACAAGACAATTTTTTTTATAATACGAACATCAGGTCCATCTAGTAATAAGTAAAGAAACATCAACTTAAATGAGAGATAGTAAAAAGTAAGCACATCTTTCCTTTGATTACAACATTAAAACAGAAGATTTTCCTCATTTAAGACAATATTTAACATTTCTTATTTAATAAGCTATAGCCAAACATAAAGCCGTGTTTAAATAACATTTTATATCTCTCGGGGAATTACGATACAACTTGGTCAACGTCTTGATTAGCTAGAAGCAAATGAGTGAAAACACTCGTGAAGGAAAATAACAATGAAAACAGAGTACAACACTAAATTCAAATTTTACTATCGACACTAAACAGCAGAAAATGGTTATAAACAGTAACAACACACGTGTTATTTGTTGATGGGTCTTTAAAACGAGAGGCATTAAAAAGAACTCGAGAAATCTTGAGCGGGGGGCGTAAAATTCATCAAAGAGAAACATAAAACTCGTGAACTCTTGTTTAATGCAAGATCACAAAAAGAGGAGGAAAATGTTGATTTTTTTTTTCTTTTTCGGCGGTGGTGGAGGATTGGCTCAAGACTTTCAGGAGCAAATTTTCGTTATACTTACAGACTAATTATTTCACTTAATTAATCCATTTTGAGCCCCTATATTTGCTGTGGAGGAATGTATGGAAATAAGTGCTTATATTAATAGAAATAGAATTTAATTGAATGGCTCTGATTAACCGGGACGTTCTCAATTTTCTAATATTTGTCCTGATTGAAAAACGCTTCGAATTGTCAGTTTTTCTTTTAAAAGTCAATAATCAATTTAATAAGTGATTAACTGTGTTTAATTGTTTTAAAAGATACTTTTGAAAAATTCTCTTTCCAAACATTTAATATAGTTCATAGAATATAGTCATACCTATGTAAAATACGAATGAATCAGCCTGAGGGAGAAATAACAAAAATCAAAGAACATGTATTATGTATAATTCTCAGTCTCTTCCTCTATTATTCGGAACAATATATTCTAATAGCGAAAAATTTCAGTGTTTCCAAATTATTATTAATTTTTTGCGTTTATTCGGATTTTTTTTACAAGACATGCGCGAACACATCGAGCATTCTCATAGGGCGAATACTTATTTTTGAGCAGACTTCACATTTAGTATCTTCTAGACACGAGCCATTTTCACATCACTGCCCACCATGCAATGATTCGCAATGCTGGTGATTCAGATAAAAAAATACTTGCGTCAATTTCATTCTCATCATTCTTTTTCCTGTACTGTATTTCTCACCATTATAAATGTTGTACATATGCTGTAACAAATAGTTTTGACGTGAAAACGTCTTTGCGCTCGTTACACTGATAGTCGGTCGAACTTGCTTGTGTGACAAAATGCCGTCAGGTTTGAATCTGTAATAACTACGAGACTAATAACGCGAAAAGAATGGGTGACCCCACAACGGATAGATCATATCTGTAAGAGTTGGTCGCATAGTATTTGTTTGCTTGTGACGTCATCGTACCAGTGTAGGCGCATGCACGTGATTGTTATGAATTCGCTTTATGTAAGGATATGAATAAGTGTAGCGTGGAAACGCGTTTAGCTAGGAGGATGATTCTTGTGTCATTTTAAAGAGCTTGAAAGTATTACTAGCACCCAAAGTAAGATAATAAAAATATTTATCAGAATATAAGTTAAAATCGGTATTAAATTGAAAATTTCAAACTCCGCATGGCTTTTTATTATAACATGCAGAGTTTTCTTTCGAATTGTACGAAACTTACAGAATACTTGACAATACGTAAAAGAAACGTTGTATTAAAATTTGAATATTACGGGAAATATGAGCATTTGTAGTAAATAATGTTTTACTGCGCATATTCGAATTGTAGTTCTATAAACTATCAACAAATGGCGCCATCAAAAGCTACTGTAAATAAAACATAAGAAAGGCGCAGTTCGGGTTCGCGCCGTAGATGTTTCGTGAAAACGTCGAGATAAAGTCATAAATCAAGTATTTAGAATTAATGTGCAATTTAATTATCAATCTCTTTAATACAATATTTACACAGAGTAGTTTAATGGTTACAGAATAGATAAATGTTTATCGCATGTAGCAAGGGTCAATAACTTATGATTTATCTATTCTGTAACCATTATAGTACTCTGTGTAAATATTGTATTAAAGAGATTGATAATTAAATTACATATTAATACGAAACACTTGTTTTATGATTTTATCCTGACTTTTTCACGAAATATCTACTACGCGGACCCGAACTGCGCTTTTCTTATGTTTTTTTCAAAGTTAATTTGCACTAGTCTCCAAATGCATTCAGAACATGCGATTTTCATTTACCTACTAAATGTTGTTTGGGTCACCATATTGTCATTCAGTTTTCATTCCTCTTGATATCTGCTACCAAATGCTTGAGTTGGTCGTAACATTAACTGAAAAACCTGTGCATTACACAAAAAGGAAAATCACTTACCTTATCAAATTATATACATGCTTTAAAGTTCAGAAATCGCCTTTTTCCGTTCCGACATGTAAAGATCATTATTATTAATGAATGAGGAAGTGCACGGCTGTTATAATTAATGTTCGCGCATTGAGAAAGCCCTAGATCCGGTTCTAGGTCTCCAACCGGAGGAAAATTTCACTACCATGTAGTGCAAGTGATGCAGTCTTTGAAAACCAAAAAAAATTGTTTAATAGGTGGCGCTGCGTCAATACTTGAGGTGAATTTTGCGGAAATTTTTTATTACTGAAGCAAAATTGAATAGTTCATAAGAACATTAAAACGATGCCTAAATTCAGTTTCTGACACAGGTAGCACATTCTGTGGTCCGATATTGTACAATATTGTACTATATTATATAATATTATACGATATTGTACAATGTTATACAATATTTTACAATATTATACAATATTGTACAATATTCTGAATATTGTTCAATATTGTACAATATCTTTGTGCTACTGGGGGAACGCAAAGTCCTTTTTTCTTTTAAAACACTTCTTAATGCAAAACAGTGCACTACTTCACACTGCTTTTAATTATTTTTATAAAATGCTAGATCTACATTCCAGAGAAATTTTGTTTCGTTCGGAGCCCGAGAGCCTTCTGAAAAATTGAATTTCAATTATAACTATTAATATAATGTATTTGCGGTATTTTTAATTATTGAAAAAACAAACTGCCATTCGGGCGTAGTTATATAATAAGGAGCCACATAGATGCGTTGTTTCAAAATTATTTATTGCATTATTTGTAGTTAGTTTTGAAATGGAATGCAATTGACACACACACAATATTACATGATAACAGAGAAAATTAGGTTGAATTGTACATAGATAATTGTATATAGAGAACACGAGATCCAGAAATCTGAAGTTGGTCCCTAAATGCATAAATGTTCCCTTTTCATTCCATTGCTAACAAACTTATTTCAGGCAGTGACTTCAACCGGTGGCAGTTTGATAAGAATTGCAAAAAAAACTCCTTTGCAATTCTTATCAAACATAGAAAAGGAATCGTCTGAATTCCCCTGATAAACATTGAATGGAACGGCAAGAAAACCCGATGGGAACAGGCAGACGATTACAACACAATCGAACGCCTCACCTTCCCAAAATGCTTTTAGTACTTTATTCATTGATTTCACTTTCCTACGCCTCTCACAATCGCCTGCTTTTTTTTCCAGATGGATTGCTTCCAGAGACCTTCCTTCCGGAACGTCCCTTCCAGTGTTCCATCACCATCCTTTTCACCACACCTTCCGAAGAACATCAAAAGAGTGTGCGAAGAGATTTAACTCCTGTGTTCCGTTGACTCTGCCTCTTCCTTCTTCTTGTTGTTCGATCATCCTTAAAAAGAGAGTGAAAAAAATTGCCATAAAAATGTGGTGATAAAATAATCGACCCCTTCCAAAAAAGGAGCACTGTAGAGAATAACGAATAATATTACAAGAAGAGGAAAAGAGAAGAAACAAGTAGTAGTGTTCTGCTACAGTCTGCGTCTTATGTTCCTACGTTCTACATCCTACGGACTGCGTTCTACAGTCCTTTCTCGTAGAATGCCACAAGTGTTATTAAAAAATTCTAACGTTGCATTTTCCCAAATTTAATTATTGGAAAGTCTTTTTATAAAAAATAATCCAAATGAAAGATGGATCGATATTCATTCTAACAACTTGGGATGAAGAACTCCGTTGCCATTTTAATGTCAAAAATTGAAAAATAATCGGATTGTTAAAAGGTTTGCTGTGTAAGCATTCCATGTTCATGGTTTGTTTTAATGAAAAAGAAATATTACAAAAAATCACAGATAGACGGTGCTAAAAAAGTGACTACGTGTGAGGTACACAAGTTAGACTGATATTTATTGACCTTTACATTCCCAGCAATTCAATCGTAAGTCATTTATTTTGAGAAATACAGTATTTGTACATTTCGTACACGAAAAGCGTGTATTTAGTAAAAAAATAGTTTTTTCGGTCTCAGGGAGGTCTAAAATATGAAGATTCACCAAAATCTAGAACATTCACATTTGCAACACTTTCTCTTTGAACATTTCGTACTGGGAAGACTTTCAATCAAAAGAAAGAATAAAATATGGGCGGAACTTCTCCAATAAAAAACTTCATCCTGTTTATTTCAGACAGAATTCTGATCGAGAGTCAAGCGTGTCCTCTGAAAGCACTGCGAAAGAAAAAAGAATTTGGAATCATTTGCTTTTGGACAACGATAAGACCTTTCCATCCGAGAGGAAAATGCAGCTTTTCCAAGAAAAAAGAAGAGAGAAATAATAAAAGCATTGATATCGAAGATAGTTTCTGAGAGTCAAAACTCGATTTCTAGTCTTGAAAAGGATGATTTTATACATTCCATTTAGGAACGAAGTAAGATTTTTCTTTCAATAGACATCATGTTAGCAGATAAGGCAACTTTTCTGCATTTGAGAATGATATGCATTTAGTGAGAACGATATCGAGAAACTGACTATTGAGCTATAGCCCATTGCAATTAGGTAAAATAGGGGAAAAAATTTATATAGTTTTGAAACTTTGGTCAAATACTTCTTTGGCCTCACAAAGATATCAGAACCGAAAAGTTTCCACCTCTCCGGGGGGGAGCTTCCGCCCCGAGGGGGAAAAAACTGAAGTGAAGTGGAGTGTTAGGTCAGTTTTTCCTAGATTTCTTCAACCCTACACATTCAATGTTAGAAATGGTGTAGATGAAAGGCGTAGAGCATAACATTCTGCGTCGAATGAGTACCAACACTATATATTTTGTTATACAAACTCTTATCAAAGTTGCAATGATTTTTCAATTTTCAAAAACAACATCATTATTCTTACAAAAGACGACGCATACAATCAAACGTCAAAAACAACTGTTACTTCATCGCCGTAATGCCTCTTGATATAAGATATATATGTGGTGTAAACATCACCGAAAGTCTCTTGCTTTGGCCATAATACACGCTGAATAAGAGAGCCTCCGTCAAGAACGAAGCAAAGGTTGTCAGTGTTACCAACTGGTCGCTCTGGAACTGTATCAAAGATATTATAAAACATGACCAGCAAGAGGCTACATATAATTAGAATATTTATGAAAATAATTTATTGCAGTTAAAAAATAAGCAATGTTAATTATTGTTTTATAAGCTGGGTACGATCATTTTGTGCTTCGATGGTTTTGCAAGTTCGAGGGGGGTTGGGAGGGAAGTTCCCCCTCAGGGATGGAAACTTTACGGTTTCCGTTTCCTTGATGTCAGAAGAGTATTTGACCAAAGTTTCAAAACTTTATAAAATTTTCTCCTAATTGTCATTTTTCGGTCTCATTTCAATGGACTAGTTGTACTCTCTCTCCTAACTTCCACACCACACTAGCGCTCTGGTATTGGTGCTCTGGCATATGCATGTGCTTACAAAAGTGAATACTTATACATACAAACTTTATTTAGATAGAATATTTGATTGTATGCGTCGTCTTTTGTAAGAATAATGATTTTGTTTTTGAAAATTGAAAATTCATTGCAACTTTGATAAGAGTTTGTAATCATACTACTGCAACAAAATATATAGTGTTGGTACTCATTCGACGCAGAATGTTATGCTCTACGCCTTTCATCCATACCATTTCTAACATTGAATGTGTAGAGTTGAAGAAATCTAGGAAAAACTGACCTAACACTCCACTTCACTTCAGTTTTTTCCCCCTAGGGGCGGAAGCTCCCCCCGGAGAGGTGGAAACTTTTCGATTCTGATATCCTTGAGGCCAAAGAAGTATTTGACCAAAGTTTCAAAACTATATAAATTTTTTCCCCTATTTGCCATTTTTCGGTCTAATTGCAATGGACTACTAGTCTAAAAGCTAGCTAAAAGCTACATCTAAAGCTAGTTGACTAATTTTATTTACAATATGCTATTTCTTTGAAGTTAAAATCCTTTAAGATACCCGACTGGGTTCGGAGAAAATTTTTTTTTAAAGCATGCACAAAAAAAGACTTACAGAGCTAAATAACAAAAATAGCTATAAATAGTCACAGTTAGAAATAAAAATTCATATATTATCAGTAGTTTTTGAAAATATTTTTTTTCATGAATTTTATTAAAAATTTCAATGTTAAGAAAAACAGCATAATTGAAAAAAGATGGGGCATATTTAATTTTAATTTCGCATGCGTACTTTTCAAACTATCTAGAATGCAATAGACCGCAAGATAAAATTTATTTTGATAAATTTGAAATATTTTATGAATATTCAGAGTTGGCGTCATTGACTTTTCATTCAAAATTATCCGATGTTTCGGAATGAAAGGGACTGTAACACATGACTAAATAAAGTTATCATAAAATCTGCGGTCTATTACACCATCAATGTTTTTGACATATATGTACCCAAATTTTAATGAATTTTAAATGAATTGTTTTGGAGATATCAAGTTTCTCGTGGACCAATTTTAGTGAAAATTTTATTTTTCAGTAAATGCATTTAAAAATATAATAACACATTATTTCAAATAAATATCAAGGAATAAGAATAAAAACAAAGACAGTTTTAGAATCTTAAAAGTTGTGGCTTTATTTTTAGATCATAAAAAGATTTTGAATTTTTCTTCGAAAATCGATTTTTCAGCCTAGTCGGATACCTTAACTTTCACTATATAAACACCATCCAAACTTCATCCATACCAGCCTTCATTTTCTATTAAGGAAAATATTTTCCCTTTATTTCAGCAGAATTTATTGATTTGAGAATAGAAATAACCATCCTGTTCTGTTAGAGATTTAATCCCTACCGGAAATTGTAAAGGGGAATCTTTTTCCCTTCTCTAGTAGATGTAATCTCGGGGCCGAAGAGGCCTGACGTACTTGTTTCTTTTCTGTGTACCTGTTGTTCCTGTGATTCGTCCTGTGTGCGTGTGTTTGTGCTTATGTCCAAATAAAACCTTTTGTGTGATGCTGGGTCCGTTATCTGGATAAATTACTGCAGGGCACTTTTAACATGTTCGAATAATAGAATATTTTTAGGGCAACATTACATACAAATAACCTATGTGTTAAATGTCTTATTTCGATTCAATAATCCCATGCATAAAAGTGTATTTTCAAGCGAAATGCTGTATTTTGGAAACTCCGTTACAATTCAACCAAAAGGGGAAAAAACTGCTACAACTTCGTATTTAAACCTATTGTGGCATAAACAATGTTGAAAAGAATCATATATACAGAGTTCAGTTTCTTAATTTATTTTGTATTGATTTGAATTTACGAAAAAAAGCCATTCAATTAACTTTAGGAAAATTATATAGTGAATTGAAACTACAACAGCAAATGGAATCCTGTATGTACTTTCAAGTTTTAAAAGAACATTGCCAATGAAAAAAGCAACGAACTAACATTTTTCATTTTTGAAGTAAAGTTCCGTCAATATCCCGAGCTTTAGTGTAAGCATTATTCCCAAAATCAGGCGCCATAGTCAGTGAGTGAACAGACCCG
>BGPR01037037.1:0-11920 GCA_013235015.1 Araneus ventricosus
GAACTCTAATTTCATAATTTATTCTTCTAGCAAAACGTAGTTATTAGGCAAACTCGCTCTCTTTGACTTCAAATCATATTCTCAACTCAAAAAATTAATGAAATCAAGAAAAAAGTTTAAAATAAATCGTATACGAATCGAATCGAAAGATGTATTAGCGAAATCTATCTTCTCCTCTCAGAGTTCCGCTGGCTCAATGGTTAGCGTCTCCACTTCGGAACCGGGAGGTAGCGAGTTCTATCCCGGGTTGTGTTCGTACTCTGTTTTTGCAATGAGTTTGCAATGCAAGCTTGCGGCAAACTTGCTGCAAGTTCGTCTTATGGTGACTTCGAGGCTTGCGTTAACTTGCTGCAAGCTTGTTTCACACTTGCACACTTGTCGTGACAAATTTGCAGAAAGCTTGCAGACTTGCAGTGCAAGTCTGCTGCAAATTTGCTGCAAACTAAAATTGCTATCTGGGAATTCTTTATCATATAATAATTTTCGAACAAATTTATATTTGATGTCAATATGTTTAGTTTTACTATTCTCAATATTATTTTTCGAAAAATGAATAGCTGCTTGGCTGTCACAATACAATTCCAGCATTCTGAAATCAATTAAATTAAGTTCTTTTAAAATTTTAGAATACCAAATAATACATTTTACACTTTCTGTTAGTGCTATAAATTCAGCTTCCATTGAGCTTAAAGCAATACATTTTTGTTTCTGAGATTTTTGGTACATTTCCAAATAACATAATATATCCACTTGTAGAATGTCTATCATTTAACTTGCATCCCCAGCTAGAATCTGAATACATAGTTAACCTAGTATTATGAGTATCCGAAAGATTTATTTTATAATACATTGTAGTAAACACATAATTTAAAATATCACAACAATAGTCCAATGATGATACGTATATCCATTACAAAATTGTGACATTATGTTTACAGCAAATGCAATATCTGGCCTGGACCTATTCGCAATAAACGATAGGCATCCAATTAATATTTTAAACGGAATCTGTCTCATAAGTTCCGTTTCTATCATCTCATTTTTTTTACTCTATCAGGTAAAATACAACCTACTTTCAAAGGTAACTTAATTCGCCTTCTTGGTAAATTTTTGAATCTAGTATTAAGTTTATTTATATATGTATTCTGATGCAAATACACAGAATCCCCGATTCACTCAAAATTTACACCAAGTAGGTATCTAACTGGTCCCAACTCTGTTATTTCTAATTTAATTTTTATATTAAGAATTGAATCTTCAAGATCACTTTGCGATTTGCTGAAAACGACAATGTCATCTACGTATACCAATAAAATACAATTAGTGTATAGACCATTACACAACTCATTTTGATGAAATCCAAGTCCAAATAAAATTTCATTTAATTCAATATTCCATTGTCTACCACTCTGGTGAAGACCATATATACTCTTATGCAACCTGCAAACATAATGTTCGCGTCCTTTTACTGCAAATCCTTCGGGTTGCTGCATGTAAATGGGAATATCCAGGTTTCCATACAAATATGCTCCTTTTACATCTATCTGAGCATGATTCCACCCTAAAATACATACTAACAAAACGAATAAAAATTTAATTATATCAAAATTCACAAGTGGTGCAAATACATCAGTAAAATCAACACCCGTTCTTTGCTTAAACCCTTGTGCTACCAATCTCGATTTATATTTCTTTACATTAATTTTTCTCATCATGTTTAATATTGTATACCCATCTACAACCTAAAACTTTCATATTAGATTTTGGTTCAACCAGATAACAAACCTTTCTATTCTGCATTAATTTAATTTCCTCAGACATAGCTTCGTCCCATTTCTCTTTGTCAGGAGAAATTTGAGTTTCTTTAAATGTTTTGGGGATTTCAGTCATGTATTTCTCGTGTTGAAAAATATCATTTACAAAGCTTGCTTCATCTACGGAATCTGAACTAGTTTCATTATCACATTCCGTTTTTTCTTCAAAACGCGTATTTGTTGTTGTTGGTTTAAAGTTAAACTGATTAGGGCCAAACTCTAATTTGTTTTTCTCACAATACATTTTAACATCATTTATGGATCTAAGTCGTTCTTTACTAGGAGGATAATAATAAACATCTATCCTTTTACTTTTTTTCCTAGGTTTTTCTAATCTTATCCAAGTTGAAATATCTAACGATGAGGGTTTTTTCGGTGAACTAGATTTTTCATCCTGTGCCCTGCAATCACAATCTTTATTTAAATTTTGATCCAATTGATATATAGCATAGTCATAATGTTTAACTTTACCAAACAAAGTTTTCACGCCATTCTTCGTTTCATCAATTTTAACGTGAATACTTTCTACGACTTTCCTTTCTTTATTTAACCACACACATACCCTGTATCCTCTTCTATTCACAGCTTAACCTACCAATATTCCAATTTTAGCTTTGGGTTGTAATTTATTTCTATTAACTATTGGTACATACACATATGCTAGTGAACCAAATGTACGACAATGTCTAATGGAGGGTTTATGTCCCGACCATATTTCCATCGGCGTTTTTCCCTCTGTTAATTTATGACTACACCGATTTTTAGTATGAACATAAGCATGAAGTGCTTCCGCCCAAAACCTTAGTTGTAAGCCACTATCTTGCAGCATAGTTCTGACCGCTTCCATACTTGACCTATTGAATCTTTCAGCTATATCATTTAATTCCAGTGTATAGAAAGATGTTCTCTCAATTCTAATACCCAAATCTTTTAAAAATGTCTCAAAATCTTTGTGACAAAACTCCATTCCGTTGTCGGTCCTGACACTTTTAAGTTTTCTTCCTAATTCGCGTTGTACCCTAGATAAGTACTCTTTAAAAATTGAAAATACTTCACTTTTACTTTTAAGAGTAAATACATCTATTTTTCTAGAAAAATCATCAATTATGGACAAGAAATATTTACTTCCCCCTAAAGATTTAACAGGTGAATGTCCCCATAAATCCATGTGGACTTTGTCCAAAATAGACTTTGTTACTCGATTGTACACATAATTCTTTTTCAGAGATGTTCTTGTTGCTTTACCTACATTACAAGCTATACAAGATTCATTATCTATTTTAATATTTACTTTCTCCAACCCTTTAACCGATTTAGTTTTGCACATATCCTTAATAATTGGAATATCAACATGGCATAATCTCTTATGGATTAAATTTAAATCTACACTAGTATACATTACACTGTCTAATAAAGGATAACCAGATACTATATAAAGCATATCTTGCCGAAAAGCTGAAAAGAAATATTCATTATTAGAATGACGTATACGCATAACATTATTTGACCAAGTTATTTTAAGTCCTGCTATGTCCATTCTTGCTCCACTAATTAGATTCCTCCTCATGTTTGGAGTATAAAATACATCTTTTAAAGTGATTTTAACATTACTTTTAATGTCTTTAACGATGAAGTCGACATCACCTATTCCTTTCACTTCACAAGTCGACTTCTTATCGGCAAGGAGGGCTTTTGTCGTTGTTAGTTCCTTAAAGTACTTGAACCAGTCACGTTCATAACAAAAATGGGAAGTAGCTGCGGTATCTATCAGGAACTGATCCCAGTCCGTCGATACTCCAAAAGCTTTATTAGTTCCACAAAACGAAGTTTCCGATGCGAAAGCTTGTTTCTTTTCTTTATTCCGCTTCTTATAACATTTAGGTGCATCGTGTCCTTTGCGGGAACAAAAGTCACAAAACGGCCCCATTCCTTTAGGGTAACTGATTTTCCTGTATTGACCAGGTTTTCTTGAAGGGTCCAACACTGCTCCACTGCGTTCAAAAGATTTCTTGCGAGTTTCCTGCTGACGAAATGATCCAACGGTGTATGCATTCTCTGTATAATCTAGGTTCAAATCCTTCTGCTTCAGTTGAATTCGTCCAGCTTCGTTTATAAGTTGTTTTTCAACTTTCCGATGGTTAAATTCTTCATCCTTCAATCTGTAGAGGGTTTGAACTAAATGATCATACTCAGCTGGCAATCTTCTAATAAGTTGTAATGCGATTAAAAGTTCAGGAATTTCAAAACCCTCTTCTTTAACTTGAGTTTTCTTCTCATCGACTCGCTTGCAAAAAATTCCAATGGTTTCTTCTTCTGGATTAAACTTGAGCTCGAAAAATTCATCGATAAGAACTGCCAATCGGGCTTTGGAAGTTGGTTCGAAATTTGTTTTAAAAATGTTCCATGCTTCTTTACCATCTGTTGTGTGTCGGATTAACGGAAAAAATTTCTTTCGATGTCTTGGTAATTTGTACCGTAACAACTCTGCTTTCTCCAGTCATACTCGAATTTTTCTTTCTCAGTAGCTTGTTCAGGACATGGCTTATCTTCCCCAATTATGAAGCTCTAACAACCACGATCCATCAGCACGACCTTCATGTCTTCCTTCCATGAGGTATAATTAGAACCATCCAACTTCGGGAATGCAAATGGCGAAGACTCCGCCGGCATATTCATCTTCCGATCTGCTTTATAGACTTCACAACAAACAGGCACAATCCTTTCGGTTTAATTTAAACAGCAGGGCTTAAACTGCATCGGGCGTAAAGGAGTACGGGATCGCACGGCCCATAACCACTGTTGGCATGTCGTGAGTGTAAATTGCAGAGTAACGCAGATACCGGGCAGTTTAAAATACAAAATAGCTTTAATCCAGTTTACTTTAAAAAAAAAGAAACATGCTGCTGTCTTGTAGCTTACACACTCACTGACAGCCATCCATTCGACTGCTTGCTTAAAAACACAAAAGAACAAAATATATAGATTGTAACAACCAATCAACTTCGACTAGTGCCGTAACTTCGGCTACGTCATGAAATAAACCAATGAGATGCTTTTCATTCAGTGACTGAACAATTTCATTTGAATTTCCAACACTTTCTTTAGTACATAATGTCAGTTCAAATCTGTCTCTTCAGAAACAGAAAAATTCTCCTACAAGAACATTTACTAAGGAAATATTTACCTCTCTACTCAAATTTTAAGTTAAGGCAGCATTGTTATAATTTTAATAAATATAATGTGATAATTGCAGATAGTCTTTTTATTAGAAAAACAAAACTATTTACTCCCATCGATATCTCCAATTAATATAATCTCGAATGAAATCGAAGATTATGTTTTACTGAATGTGAAATTAATAAGATAGAATGCGAAATCAAGGCAAAATATGGACGAGTTTTTCTGATTTGTTTATTTTGGATTCACAGACCGTTTTTCAGGAACCCTCGGATTTAAGCAATCGCCAAATCCATTTGGGTACTGCATCAAGCGCCAAGTTCGAATCAGTTCTTTCTATAGTACATAAAGCGTTGAATTCTGTGTTCTTTGAGTTCGCGGAATCCTCTTTATTTAAATCGGTAACAAACAGCTCTTAAAACGGCTTAATTCCAAATGGCACGATTGTAATCAGTTAAATCGTTTGGTTAAAAATTTTACCACTAAATAAGCTTAGAGGTCTCCAAATAAGCGATAACGAACAATTATGGCAGCCTTTTTCACAAAATTAGGCTCTTATTTTAAGGAAACATTTAGAGTTATAGCAATAGGAATATGAAATTTAATATTTTCAAAGTATCTTTAACCCATATTATCATTATTTTATCATATTAAAAAGCTCTACTTTAAACATTTATTGACATCTTCAAGCAGAATGTTGAAATTTTGAAGATTCCCATTGACTTAGCATTACCACTGGAAGTCGGTAGTTATGGCGGAAGTTTATTTTAATGTAAATAAACATAACAGAAAACTCATCCATATTATAAATATTTGCATTCTATGATCTACATATATGGTTCAAAGAAATCGTTTGCTCTAAAAATAGAACTGAAATGGAAAGTGTTTTGGCTTCTGTTTTCACAAAATATTTTACAGACCATCTGAAAAAAATGTAATACAGAATACAATATTATGAATGCAATTTTATTAGATTGTGCGCAGAGATATTATAACGCTCTATATTTTCTGTCGAACAGAAATCGACAAACAACTAAGAGGAAAGAGACGCAAACAAGCCAATAACAGCAGTTAAAATTATTGAAGAAACATAAACAGATATTTAGAAATAAGTAAAAGTTTAAAGCATTATCATAACAATATAAATTAAATTTATTTTTGGAATAATAATAATTAAAGCGATTTTGGCATATCTGCATCTCGGTTGTTATAATAGCGAATCTGTGTCAATGAATATCACATGTCTTCATTTGCATAAATTCGGAATGGAGTGTTTTTTATTAATTAAAATGGTATTTTCTCAACAGAAAATGATGAAGAGTTATTAAATCACTTTTGGCAAAATGTCAAAGCTTTAATATTGACAACAGATACTGTGAGAATAAATCTTAATGAGTTGAATTTATATTCTGAAATTCATCTCGACGATACTCTTCATAATCAATACAATTTTTTTAGATAATTTTTTGGAGATTTATTATTTTAGTGAAAAATATCTGTTCACTTGAAAGCAAATTATTTTTTTCTGAAATTATATGATTGCATGATTTTTCTGCGTATAGTTTAATCTTGGGTCCGAAATGAATAATAGACAGCAAAAAATGAGCAAAATGATATATTGCTGAAATCAATCGTGTAGGGCTAAAATTAAATCTAATATTTACAGACAAAAATTTGTGGTTTCTATTGTAAGAAATAAATAGTGCAAAAATAATACTTACACAGAGAATAGTTATGAATCAAAATAATGGAATGAAGCATTATAATTTCAGATAAGATATTATGGATTTAGATTCATGGAAGTGGTATATTGTTAATTTATGTCGTCTTAAAGTCGTCTAAAAATATTTCAATTAATTATTTCGAAATAAAAAAAATCCACAATAAAAATTCACTTGTTGGATAATAATGTTTATAGCAAGGCTTAATACCAAAATTGAATTAAGTTGTTAATTTTTTGAATTATAAAGCATCAAAGCTTGTTGAAAATTAAATATACAATGCTCAGGATGTCCACTCTAATACTGGTTCAATAGCTAACTGTAAAACAATACAATAGACATATACTTTCAATTGTAAAATGATTTAAATGACATGAAGAATTATGTTTTAGGTTATTTGAGACAATAAATGTACTGCTGAAAAAATTACGGAGTCTTAATTGTTATGCAGTGCACCGGTCCTTTTAGCCATATTTAGTAAAATATTCTTGACACACTAACATTTTAAATAAAAATGCAAATACTGATATTCAAAGCTCCGTAACTCGGTCAAATTTAGACGCAGGAGAGTGGTATTGTTTTTAAACTTTAGTGCTTCAAAAATATTTTCGTATTTATAAATATAACTACTAGGAGCAGTGCACTGTATTAAAATTTAGACTTCGTAATATTTTCAGCAAAATATTTTTTGACTTACGGGGCCTTACGACTGTTAAACCTCGAAAATTTTCGATTTTATGATATATATATATATATATATATATATATATATATATATATATATATTATTTTCCTGTCTTTTCTGAACAATTTAAAACAATCTGCGTTAAAAAGTTCCCATAATTCTGAAAGTTATGAAGGAAAATGTATCATCTGTTCAATGTAAACATTGAATATGGCCATATCTTTAAAGCGCTATATCTCAAAATGTGTTTTTTGATATTGCGCGCAAGATATCTCAAGAACTATTGAATATTTTTACATACAATTTTTACTGAATGTATTGTGCTATGTTCTACAAATTGAACCACATTTTTGTACATATGTTCTCCAAAGAAGTTTTTTTTGATTGGTTGAAAAGTTGACATTTTAACAATTTTTAACATTTTTATTTTAAATTGGCATATAAAATAGAAATTAAATTTAAATGTTAATAAATTGAGGTTCAGTTTCTTAAACAGACTGTTTGAATTAATTAGATGCCCAAAATATTATCTTTAGACAAATATTTTATCCGCTATCATGCGCGAAAGGTGACTATCTCATTTTTCGCCAAAAATAATACCCGTATTTATTACTCTCTCAAAAAAATACATACCAATGTAAAGGTTTGAAAATGTGTGTACTATAAGAGAAAGAACAGATATTTTTCCAGTAAAAAGTGAGTTTGTGAATTGCATTGTTTCAGAGATATAATATATAGAATTTGACAGTTTTCCCCATTTTCATCGAGGTCTAAGAGTTCCATGTCCCTTCAAACAACACAAAATATAATTCTTTACATAATAAAAAGCATTTTTTCCTATTTGGTAGTATATGCCTGTCTCTAACTATTTATAAATCAGCTATTGGGCCACGATTAGAGTGACACCTTGTATAGAAGTTAAGTAGTGAATAAATAAATTACTTAAAATTTTTCTCTGTAATCATGTAAGAAAAACTCTTTCATTCCAAAATGTAAATCATTTTAATAATTATGATTCTAGTGTGTTAGATACCAGTTTGGTTTCTAGATTAAGAACATTTTTTAACCCTCAACCAGAAACATCTGTTGGATAGCCGTTAACTTAGGATGCACTTTAGCGGTCATAATGGCCAATATTGCCCTCAGAAGTTTGATGTAGTTCTCCTTTTAATATAATTGCAAATACAATTTACACCTACTCTGCGTAATGTTTGTAATATCAGGTATTATCTTTAATAGATCAAATTTTTTGAAATTTATATTTGTTTTAAGCAGCTTTAATTTCAGGGTGAAAGATATCTAAACTACTGAAGAAAAATGTTCAAGATAATTGAAATGAGTTTAAACAAATTGACTCGATATGTTTGTAAACTATTAAAACATAATTTTAGTATATGCAGAGTGATTCAAAATGCAATCGAGAATATTAAAAGGCTAATTAAATTACGAAAACAAAATAATAAAATAAAATAACACTGGATCTTAGTCGAGTCAAGAATTCCCAACGAGTAACTAGTTGATAATGGAGGAGATTTTTTTATCAAAAGTGAACATAGTTACTTTTCTGATATGCATTTTTTTTTTACAATTTTCCAATTTTAGTGTACAACTATACATTACATTACATTACACTACGACAGACCCCTGACTCCTGAGATAAAAATCTCCGGTTTGCAATTTGGATGGGTGTGTGTAGAAACTTTATTGAGCAAGTGTACAACTATACAAAGATGCAATCTCATTTTGTCTCAAAGCTTATTTTTTCGTTTCGCAAAGCTATCCCAAATTCTGAACTTTTTAAAAATTAATAAGTATCAACTTCTAAAACCCAACTTTGTCAAATGGATGTGTTCACTTTTGGGACGAAAATCCTCGCGTGCAACGACAATCGAAAGTGAGAAGAGGTCGGAATGTATCAAGAGAAACATGGTCAATATGAGAGCATTTCAAAGTCACTTTGCGCCGACTATTGCGAGAAACAGGTTCATTCGCAATAATAAGTCGAATTTTTATTCAAGTTTAACAGGTTTCTCATGGAAGAAGATGTTAAGTGCCCTTAACATGTTCTTCCAGGACGAAACTGCAAGAGACCCTGCACTTAACATGTTCATCCACTTAAAACTTCGTTATTTTTTTACTTTAGAGATTTAATGAACTTACTATATTTAAACTAGACTTCAACATGCTCTTTTGCCCAACTATCTCAATTTTTTCAAAAATATCACTTAGCATGTTCATCCACTCAGCTCTTCAATTCTGATACACATTTTCAGGTCGACTTGCCCGATCGTTGGATTGATCTTGTTGAACAATCTCATTGCAGATATTCAGCATGTAGAATTTTTGAGTGGTATTTTCTAAAAGGACTAGAGTACAAAATTCCCGTTTTTATTGACAAAAACTAAGTAAGAACAGTCTTAGGAAGAGCAGGATGTATCTAAGATACGCCTGGAAATGTTTGGGTAAGGGCGTTACTCGATACATCGAGGATGTTGTCGTATTTTTGTCTTACTTGTGTAATTTGTGATAATATAAGGCGCAATTAAAATTTTGGTGATTGATTCCTGACGTCCTTGCAATTTGAGTCGTTTACGACCTTATGTTCGTATGCGACTTTTGTTCAAGAACTCCAGACCTTGCCCTTTCATTTTGTCAGTTTCATTTTGAATCAGGCTGAGCAAAATATAGATCTTACCATTCGATAAAATAATAGAAATTTCTGATAAAAGTCAGAGAAAGAGAATCGATTTGTTTGTGGATCCTAACATGGTACTGAATAAAGTTTCTTTAGAAATATTTTTTGTGAATAATGAATTCGCATAAAATCTCGATACTTTATCACTAGGTCGCGGTGACCTTGTGGTAAAATGCCGGCTTCGGTGGTCGAAGGGTACCATGGTCGGAACCCGATTCCACTGATGATCCGCCGTGTATTGGGCCTGTTTCATTCTCAATCCTACGTTGTGGGCCAAACTTCCCCCCGCTGGAGTGGTACAGAAGTTTAGAGAAGGCGACAACAGCTCATGTGTCGGCCTCAACGTCTGGCCGCGGTTCAAAATTGAGGTCCGTCCCAAAATAGTCCTCGTGTCGCTTTAAAATGGGACGTTAAAATAACTAAACTATATTTTATCCCTTTTTTAGAATGCTGCAGCCTTGGTAGCATAATTTACGACTGGATCTTTCTTCTTGCAAAAGGGGAAATGATACTCATTCCTTACGTCATCTTAAGTAAGCATTTTGGCTAATTTTTTTTATTAACAACAGCGTACTAAACAGAGAGCCTCAAATCTCGGCCTGAGAAATAATAACTAATTAACGTTCACCTTATAAAAAAAACCCGATTATTGCAATTTTATAGAGTTACAAATTGTACTAATAATACATAAATTCCATATATTATATCCGCACTTTTAACAAAAACTCATCTTTCGAGTATCAGGAAAACAGACGATTGCACTTAAAAAGCGCCTAATGTTCTTTCACACGTTTGGAAAAAAAAAATCAGATATTCAATTCAGCTGAAAATGGGATAAAATGCGAACTAGAAACCTCTTGAAGCGAAAATCCTTTTAGTTCATAGCGGAAAGTGAAAAGTTGGAAGATGTGGGAGCAGAAAAGTGGAGATTGCTTGTAAGAGTAAAGTGAGCAATTCAGTGAAGTATGGATTATAAAGATATGAACGGCTTCCGCTTCCAGGAAGGAAAATGATATTAAACTCTGAATTTAATTATAAACTTGGAACAGATTCTCAAAATGTCACTATAATTACTCCTTGGAATAAGGGGATTAGCTAACGTGGAATTTAAATCATTCCTGAGGTTGGAACACTAAAACGTGAGTATTCATAAAAATGATTTTACACGATTATTTCTTATTAAATTTCTACTCAGTCAGCTGACCGGTTAGAATTCTGCTTTATCTATATTTACGTTTGTTAGTCTATAGGTTAAAACAACATTTTGTACTTATTGAATTTGATCTGTTGAAGAGATGTGTCCTGAAAATGACCTTTCTGACAAACTTTCACAAGAATTTTGAGAATAACAATTTCCTTTTATTTTAACTTTTGAGATATGCTTAATGTGTTTATATTATTTCTAATGTTTATGTTTTATCAAAATCAACAGCGGCATCACATTGCATATTTCGTAATATTAAAAGCATTTTAAAAATAATTTTCTTCTTTTAACGCGTTAAATTCTTTGATAATACCAAATATCGCCACTGTAGATACTGTTTTATATACAGTTGCGGATTGGGTGAAATCAGGTTTCAAGTTTGGAGCCCTACGATCCCGGACCCAAGATCAAACCACTAGGTCACCATTGCTTCAGAAATTTTCATTTATCAACGGAAAAAACCTATTTTGCGCCCCTGGTCAGTTTTAAAGTGACGACAAATTCAGTGACTAGACCATCGGAGGATTGATGTATATTATTGCTAAAAGTGCTCAAAACAGTTAACCTAAAACTTGTTCCTAATCCTTGCATTCGACCCCTAATCCTTGCATTCGACCCCTAATC
>BGPR01037039.1:0-15282 GCA_013235015.1 Araneus ventricosus
TTATCTATAATAAAAAGTGTAAAATTTTCATTATCGTTCTAATAATTCTGAACAACATTGTAAAAGATATTTTAACCATCTTTTTTTAAGAATTTTTTTGTTACTAATGTACCCTAGTTTTATTATCTGTGCACTGTAATAAATTGGAAATTGCTGAATTCTGTACTTAAAAGAACTTATAAGAATACATTTTTTGTGAAACTATTTCGTTTAATTGCAATTAATATTGTTTATTTTCGAACTCGGAATGCAGAAAATATTGCTAATTTTCAGTTTCAATGTTTAACATTATTTGAGATGTAAGTTAATATCTTAAAGAAAATGTAAATACAAAAGAAAGGATAAATATGGAGCTTTTAACTGAATTATATTAACTAAAATTGTATTTTCAATTTTTATATTCTTCTGGAAATTATTTTTTTATCATTTAAGCAATTCTACATATGAAAAAGAATAATAGCTGCAAAATTAAGTATGTTCGCGATTGAGATTTATTTATTCTTGCAAATAAATTTTGAAGCAGTGAAAAATTGGATCAACTCTAGGTTCAACTTTCTCAACTTAAAGTTGAGTACTATAGTTGAGTCATTTTGCAAAATATCTTTTAATGTTGATGCGCACAGTTTGTTGTAGGGTCTGCTTTTGACTTCACAGTAATATGCCGTTTACTATAAATTACTTAGTAAAAAGTTTGTTTTTTTCTTCGAACTTAACTTGAACTGACCTTTGAAATTGTTATTGAGCAAATTCTGCATGCCTTGAACGACAGGGTCATATGAATAAATCAACAACTGAAAAAAAATATATATCCCGAAAATATTTTTTTTAATCTTCGAACTTTCATTTAATATTACAAATAATATATTTTTCTGAATAGTTTGTCAACAGATATTTCAGAGATTTCAATATAAAAGCCAAATTAACTCATAATTTTACATCAACATCTTTATAATTCGTGAAAAATCAGGAATCTAATCAATGTTACGCGGGGTGTTTCAGAAAACGTGACAAAAATTATAGGAAAACTTAGTTATATGATAATAATTCAAATTCTCAAAGGAACACAAGTGCGCAAACACCATCTAGAGGCAGGAGACGACATATAAAATCATATGTAATGCAACGACGAAGAAGAAAATTCTCTCCACAATATTTTATTTGGGAACACAATACCACTACAGTAGATGATCACAGTATTCGCCAGAAGCACTGATAAACGCCTTGCATCCACCCTGCATAAAATGTTACACCTTCTCAAAACTATCAGGCATTTTTCGGATACTCCTTTCTGCCTAAAAGTCCTTTCCTATTAAAACCACCTGCGATGAATCAGATGTTTCGAACACGAGTCCTTTTAAAAAACCTTCCAGAAAAAGTTTAAAACCTCATTTACGCTTTGTTGGTAGAGCATTTCTCGAAACGCTCTAAGAGAGTTCATCTTCCCGGCGAGTAAATCATCTTCCCGGCGAGCACACCCACAACCACCGATAGTAGAAGGCCTCTGCGGTGTTCCGTGGTGTCAAAACAAGACATGCTACTTCATTCCTAAAGTCTGCCGGCACTTTATGACAATGAGAATTTCTTTTTCCATTTATTAAAAACATCTCGTATCTCAACTATATCACTCAACTCAAGGAACATACATTGAAATGATTAATAATGATTAAAGCGCAGCCGCTTCCCACATCACACAAAAGGTATGGCGCTTGATATGCATAACCAAGCAGGCAGGTTTCCGGGTAATTGCATTTCCCTTTTTATTTAAAACAACAATTCATTACTAAAAATATGAACTAGAAAATTTAATGGTGAATTTAAAAATAACTTCAATTAAAAATGATTTTATAAATATTTAGTGTAATTATAACTCCAAGTAAGCAACAAGATAAATGTTCAAGAAAATTTCCATTCGACTGCATGTTGCATTACTGTCTTTTGATCGAAATAACTTCGATAATTTTTTAAAGCTTTCTTTTTTTTTTAGCTCTAGAAGAGTTATGCCATTCGTCCTTTAATTTTGTACAATAATTATTCTATAGGGAATTTACTGCTGACCAAATTACCATTCTATAAACCTTTTCTGGTTTGTGTCCCAAACTGTATTCACCATAGTCATGCAGTTTTTCTTCACTTACCAAAATGTTCAAAATTATTTCAGTAGCGAGATGTTTTCAATTTGTACATTTCAAAAAAAATTCTTCAAATGTATTTATAGTACATATTTTTGCATAATTATATAGGAATATAAAATTTCATTCACAAAGCATTTGGAAGGGGGGAAAAGAAGCTTTCCTCTATTTAAATTTTGAATTAAAGGAAATGGGCAATAGTGTTTTTTTCATGTGTTGAGAAAGTTTAAAGTATTGCACTTTAGCTTTTTAAGAACTGTGTCAACACAGTAGCTGCCTGATTAGACTAGCGCTGAAAGAAAATTAAAATCATCTTCTAAGAGCGAAACAGAAAATAGTTAAACTGCAGAGCTATAGCAAACAGAGTGGGTAGTAAACTGTTAAGTGGCAGTGCTTCCTGCCACTTATTTTCGCCAAAGGTTAATCGCCATGATATACACTCTTCGACGTTGACGATGTTTTGTTTTGGGGGAGAAGCTATCTTTTTATTGGTCTCTTGCGCATTACCTCTTCTTGCACCTTGTTTTAATTGGTCGCCTCTTTGCGACGGCTCGAATTTTGAAATTTGTGATAATTTCCCGACGGATTTTTTTTTTTACTGAGGGACTCTTCGTTTATGTTGATGTTTTGAAGAAGGAACCTGTTATCGGTTTGACTGTTGCAGTATCTTTCAAGTCTTCCATTTGAAATCCATTGCTTCAAGGTCTTCGAAGTGCAATTCTTGTGCCAAAAGGAACGTTATTTCTCATGAGGTTGGTTCTGTTGAGACTCATTTTACCAGCTTAAGACAGCTGACGCCTTTGTGTATGGATCAAGTTGATAGTATGATAGCCTGCACTTTCATTTCAGTGTTTTCCTGTATGCTTTATTCTGATTTGTTGATGTTTAAATTTTCAATGAACAAGCGAAGCTACTAGATCGCTTTGCCTCTATCGACAGTTAAGATGCCGCAGTCATCGCGTACGCAATAGACAAATAAAAAGATCACTGCGTACCGTTTTAAGACCGTTAAAACGCTCCATTCCTTGTGGGTCGGGGTGGGTAGTAAATAAATAAATATCATATAACGGCAATAAACATTAAAAAATATTTCAAATTATTAAATAATTGCAAGTGAACAAAGAATTTAAAATTTAAGCGAAAGAATTATAATTTTTATAACAAACAATTAATAAACAAATTTGATAAGTAATCCATGTTACTTGTCATATCACTAAATAAGCAGAAACAACCACCCCAGAAAACCTGAATATTATTTTAATTTCCAAAACAACTAATACCATAATTAAAAATCTAAATATAAGTTATTAATCAAGAAATTAATCAACAAAACCTAATTTAAAACTATAGAAGTTTCACATTTAAGAATAATAAAGTTATTTAAAAGAATTATTATTTTAATATTGGCGCCAAATATAAAATAAAAAAATACAAAAAGCCTAGTAATACAACAGCATATGATAGAAAAATACGAAATATAAAAAGCTATTCAAAGTAACTTAAATATTTCTTATCTATATACATATAAATATCTTTTATGAAAACCATTTAAATTATTTAATATTATTGATCCTATTTTTATTATCTTTAACTAATCTGTTATTTCTAAGTATATAATTTAAAATTAAATTTTTGAAGATAGATTTCCTTAGATTACAATCCCGAAAAGGAAATCTATTTATTTTAAAATAAAATGCATATTTTAAATCTCAAATATCAGTATTAATCTTTCTACCAGAAATTTTTATTTCTATACCAAGAAATTCTGCTTTTAGTTTATTGTTATTTGGCTTTATTAGTTTCAAATAATCAGGATAGAAGTTAAATTGCGGCTTTATGTCTAATTCTTTATTAAATACAATGAAATCATCAATATATCTATACATTAAACAAGAAGTATTAGAAATATTGTAAAAATAATAATACTTTTTTTACTTCTATTCTGCAATTATGCTTTTTCGTGAAAATGCAGGTATCCCAGATAGCAATTTTAGTTTGCAGCAAGCTTGCCACAAATTTGTCATGACAAGAGTGCAAGTTTGCGACAAATTTGTCGTGACAAGAGTGCAAGCTTGCAGCAAGTTAACGAAAGCTCCGAAGTCACCATGAAACGAACTTGCAGCAAGTTTGCCGTGTCAAACTCATTGCAAATTATAGCAAAAACAGAACACGAACACAACCCGGGATAGAACTCGCGACCTCCCGGTTCCGAAGCGGAGACGCTACCATTGAGCCAGTTGAACTCTGTGAATCGACGATAGATTTCGCTAATACATCGTTCGATTCGATTCGTATACGATTTATTTTTAACTATTTTCTGGATTTCATTAATTTATTGAGTTGAGAATATGATTTGAAGTCAAAGAGAGAGCGATTTTCGCTAATAACTACTTTTTGCTAGTAGAATAAATTATGAAATTAGAGTTAAAAGTAATTACTTTAAAATGGGACAAAATGTCTAGTTATTATTGTTCAACAAACACTGACTGTTTTTTAGATTTAATTTTGTTTATAAACGTTAAAATTTCAACATTAAGAAAAAGGCGACATAGTTTTCTTTAAAGTGAGAGTGATATATTTAGTAAAAAGATGGAAAATGTTTCAAAAAATTTTTTTATAAAAAAGTTATTTTTTTCACAAATTATCATTGATTTATTGAATTAATAAAAAAGAATTACGGTCTAGGAGATGCTATTAAAAATCGGATGTTTTTTAAAACAGAGACAAAGATAATTATCTCTTTATTGTGCTATCTTTGCAGGAAGCTTGTTTTGCAAAATTGCAGCAAGTTTGATTTGCAAAGAGGTGGCGCTACTTGTCACATCGAACTTGCTACAAGTTCGATTCAAGTTTGACGCGTCAAATTTTGCCATGACAAGTCAAAATCAAACTTGCTGCAAACTTACGTGCTATCTGGGATAAATTAGCTATATTATTGCTAGCTGTTCCACCTGGGGGCAGACCTTTAATCTGATTGTAGAGCTTGTTAGCAAATGAATAAAATTTTCTTTAAAGACATCATTATGAATTTTTATTAGAGTATTAACCAAATCATTATCTACCTATTAAAAATCATTATCTAAACTATTAAACAGATATTGGAAGTCAAAAGTCTGTACAGAGAAAACGTCAACATCTTTAATGGCATTTAAAGTTTGAACACTATTATTAATAATTATTGTTTTGTTTTCACAAATTTTCCATAATTGCCTGCATGTATTTTTGTTGAATTTTTCCTGATTTAGTAATATAAGTATTGCTCACCATTATTTACACTTCTAAATTTAATAGAATTTTTCTGAAATTTCGGAGTTAGAAAAAAATGTGGATATTCTATCTTTTCACATAGTATATTTATATTTTTATGTAAAGCTTTTTTATTAGCTATTTCTCTTTCACTTAGTTTAGATTCTATATAATCCTTACTTTCATTAATGTGTTCATTAAGTAATTTTTATAATAAAATTTACTAATTATACAAAATTGCTGGGCATCTTGTCTACGTTAAACTATTACAAAATCTTTTTGCAGCTCTTTAATTTCTGTTTTAATATATTTAAACCTAGTATCAGTATTTGATTTAAAACTAATTTAATATAAATCATCTAAAGTTTTTTGTTTGTACTCATTACATGCTTCTTATGGCAGACTATATTTAATTGTCATCTTTAAAATAAATTTCTCAATTTTTTTTATTTGTGTCTTAATACACCCATTAATTTTTGCTATCAACATTCGACGTTTTGTACTCTTCATTCACTTACATTAATTCTCTTAATTAATTATCACTTACAATATTCAAGTCACCAGTATGACCCATGATGTTCATTTATGAAATTATTATATTCTTTACAATTGCAACCATCTCTAACATTACTTTCTTTTATTTTGTTATAGTTAAAAATCAATATATTTATCCAGAATATTACCATTTTTATTGCCTTATGCCTTTTGAGGGTATAGTGACAAAATTTTTACGGTTTCCGTATATCATTAGCAGAAAAAAGCACTTATTAATGTAGTATGGGTGCCTAGGTCCCATATGTTGTGTAGTTTCGTAGACAGGTGACGACGCGGTTCTGCTATTAGAGAAATTTAATAATGACAGCACGAACATTTAGGACGGCACAGACATTTAAATAGAATAAGATTAAGGTGAAAGGATTAGAGGGCGGCAACTGCCCTGTACATCAAGTCATCGCCGACAGTTCTGGCGTTGCGTTCCGTCGTTTGCTATTACACACACAATAACGTCTGTCTCTAACCAGCGCAAGATCATCTGACGTGACGTCAGCTAATAGAGTGAAAGTAGACGAGTGCCTCCTGGCTGGATACTACAGCGGCCATTCTGACTGCAAGAGCTGACCTCAGCGAGGCTTGTCTCCATCAAATATAGACATTATAGAGTTGAAGCACTTGTACATGAAGAATCTGAAATTAATTAAAAAAACGAGACAGGAAAAAGTATACAAACAATAAAAGCTAGAAAAATACAGATTTCTGTTTTTAGATGCAGTGGACCTGAGTCCTATTTAAGTAATTCTGCTCCACATTTTCATGTGGTCTGCTGCGGTAGATGTGATGTTAGGTCCTTCATGTTGTCCGACTTTTTGACATCATAGCGGTCCTTCAGCTTGACTTTAATCACTTCGTAAGGTCCGTAGAATTTTGGTCGCAGCTTGAGGCCAGTCCCAAACTGCGTTCGCTGAATTGCAACGAAGTCTCCCACTGGTGTGCTTTTTTTCTCTTTTTATCGTAGTTTCGACGATTTTTTTCTTGAACCTTCAGGATATTTTTCTTAGCATCGTTTCTCATTTCATCACGTTCATGCATCAAATGGTTTAAGTACTCTTCATGCAGTACTTCATTGACCTTGATGTCTTCTTTGTTCTTCATTTTTGTACCCATCATCAGTTCAAATGGAGTGTATTTCGTACTTCTGGATGTTGAGCTGTTGATGACACGCTGTACGGTGGGAACATGCTTGAACCACTTCGTTGGATTGTCGTGGGACAGCTTGGATAAAACAGGTATTAGGATCCTATGCATTCGTTCGATCTGTCCATTTCCTCTTGGGATTCCTGTAGTGATCTTTAGTGTTATCTGTTAGTGTAGTGTTACAAGCATAATAGGGTATCGACTTAAACAATCTATATGCTTCATTTGTTTACCTGGGCGATGTACAATTTCGTAATTAAAATCTTCCAAAAATAAAGCCCATCTAGCAATTTTTGGTGTTAACTGTGTCTTACTCATAGTTTTTGAAATGCTGAACAGTCTGTTATAATTCGAAATTTACTGCCAACCAAATAGTTTCGGAATTTCTTTAAAGCTTCAATAATTGCCAAAACTTCAAGTTCGTAACTTGAATATTTCTCTTCTTGGGGAGAGGTTTTTTTACTCATGTAATGAATTGGGTGAAATTTATTATCATCAGACTGTTGAAAGAGAATAGCGCCATAACCAAATTTGCTGGCATCAGTATGCAATACAAGTTTTGCACCCTGCTTGAAAATATGTAATAAAGGATTTTCAGAAAGCTTTTGTTTTAGAGTTTGGAATGCTGATTTTTGTTCGGGTCCAAAATAAAACTTTGTGTTGTCACGAAGCAAGTCACTCAGCGGCTTAGCAACCAATGCATAATTTTGAATAAACTTTCGGAAATAACCAGTGAGGCCAAGGAAGCTTTGTACCTGTTTAACGCTTTTGGGTTCTGGAAAATTCTGAACGGCAACGGTTTTATCCAAAGAAGGACTTATTTTACCGTTTTCAATTATGTAACCAAGAAATTCGATTTTAGACTTCAAGAAGTTGCATTTCGTCAAATTAAGTTCTATTCCGTATTCGGATGCAGTTTGTAATACCCTGGATAACCTCTTTAGACCATCAAGTTCATCAATACTGGGTATAGTGATGTCATCCATATAGATAATAATAATGCCATCTTTAAGAAGATCACGAAATACATGGTTAATAAACCTTTGGAAAATACTGGGGCTATTGCAAAGACCAAATGAGACTTTATTAAATTCATATTGTCCATCATGTGTGACAAATGAAGTAAACTTTTTACTATCTTCTTCCATTTCCACGTGGAAGAATCGGTTTTTCAAATCAATAGTTGAGAAAAATTTCCCCGAGTGCAATTGATCTAGAACTTCTTCTATCAGGGGTAAAGGATATCTATCTTTAACTGTTTTAGCATTTAATTTACAGTAATCGATGCAAAGTCACAAATTCCCATCTTTTTTCTTACATAACACTAATGGAGAACAGTAATCAGAACAACTTTCTCTGATAATACCCTGGTTTAGCCAATCAGTTATTTCTTCATTTACTTTCAGTTTTTCAGGAAAAGAGAGTCGTCTGGCTCTTTGGCAAACAGGAATTTGATCTTGTAATACAATATTCATTTTCAGCTTAGTATCCTTAGTTTTATTAGGTTTATAGCTATTAATCAATGATGACAATTCATTTCTAATATTTGAATCACTAACATGCGATAAATCAAAAGGACAATCATCAATAACATTTGCAAGATGAAATAAAAAATACTCATCATTATTACTGCAGAAACGAATTCCGTTTTTATCAAATGTAAATTGAGTTTGTTGCAGAAAGTCAATTCCAATAAGTATATCAAGGGGAAGTGTGTCATCACTGACAACATGAATTTTTGCAGGTAAAGTAAGATTTTGAACAGTAATGGAGTCTTGAAAGAAACTAATACTTTGGACCGTGTTTCGGCCAATTCCAGAAAATGTTATTTGGGAGGGATACAATAGTGGTGAACCAATTCGCAAATAGGTTTTCTCAATAATGATGGTGGCTTGTGAACCAGTGTCACAAAGTGCAGTTAATTGAATTCCAGAAAGTGTAATATCCACATGCATGAGGTTTTGAAGAAAGTTTTGAGCAGAAATTTGATTGACAGTTCTAGCAGGTGTAGCAAGTTTAGAGTCAGATTTGGATGCAGAATTGCGAGAATGTTGAGGGCAATTAGCATGAATATGGCCAAAATTTTTACAACCGTAACATTGTTTACCATGTGGTTTATTCGTACATTGGGTACTCAAATGACCTTTTAAACCACAGGAGTAGCATACTGGTTGAGGCTTTGGGATACGCTTACGGTCAAATTTTGCAGCATGAGTGGGATCAAATTTTTTGTCATTGTTTGGCCGAAAGGTTCTTGAAGTATTAAACAGTTTTTCATAAATTTTCAATTTTTCCTTAAATTCAGGAATGGATTTGCAGCCATACAAAATAATTTTGTTGTTCGATGAATCAGGAATTCCGTTTATGACATACTCAATCAAAGAGGAATCATCAAGAGAACCTTTGTGAGCAAGATCTCGCAAGGCCAAAAAATATTCTTGTAATGTTTCAAATGGTTTCATACGTCGAGATTCCATCAATTTATGCAATTGCAAGCCGTTTATTTTAGTCGCAAATTCATCCAATAAATGTTGTTTCATTTGTTCCCAATTTGTAATTCCACGAATAGATCTCATTAAAGTTAACGCGGGACCTGTCAAGCATTTTTTAACAAAAATAACTTGGTGAATGGGATTCTTTATTTCATGCAAGTTAAATATATCCTCATTATCAGAAATAAAAGTTTCAATGCTGTAATTATCT
This sequence comes from Araneus ventricosus, assembly GCA_013235015.1. Lineage (NCBI taxonomy): Eukaryota > Metazoa > Arthropoda > Arachnida > Araneae > Araneidae > Araneus > Araneus ventricosus. The sequence continues at coordinate 9,771 of BGPR01037039.1, forward strand.
CGAGACGAAAAGGGTTTTACTAAATCAACAATATCTTTTAGACTAAACGCCTGGAAAGAATTACTGAGAGTGTGTTGTATATCAAATGAAGGCAATGAATTTTGAGCTGACTCATCAAAAACAAGTTGCGATTTCCGGTGTTCTTTCTGCGATTCTAGTAATAATTTATTGCTTACGGTTTGCTGCGAGTCTGTTAGTTTCGGTTCCGATTCTTCAAGGTCATCTGTTTCACTAAAATCAGATACTTCGTTGTTAACAGCGAAAGATCGCCGAGATGCGTTAGAATAGTATCACAACATTTGTCTAAATCAGTATAAAATTCCAGATGTAGTAGATTACACATAGCGATTAAATCTTTAAGCGAAAATTCTGCAACAACTTTCTGTTTTGCTTCTTCGAACTGAAAGTCTGATGGAAATCCTGAAAATTTTCGTAATCTAGAACGATTTAGCCTATCGCCTTCCTCACCAAAGATTAAGCGATGCAAAAGTTGGATTTGATTCTTACTACTTGTTTTTAGAGATTTAGCGATTTTCGGAAAAACATTTAGAGTAGACATTTTGCTATATTTCAAGAAACAGTCACAAATATTCAAAAAGGAAATCTTAACAACCTATCATTCAACTCAAGGGAATATCAAATATTTAGTCACTCAAAATTAAAATATGAAATCAAGCTGCAAAATATAAATTCAAAAGTAGAGAATAGAATTCCACATCAAAATTTCTTCAAATATCAATTCAATAATAAAATATTAATTCTCAAAATATATGATCTTCAGAACAGTTTTTGTTCAAGGAAACAAAATTATTAGTTCAAATATCAGTAGCATCAAATAATAAATTCTTCAAATATATATATATGAAATTATGCATCAAAATTTTTTTTGAAGAAAACAGAAGATGTAAACTTATATGGGCATCAAATTAGGCATTATTTCAAAATATTCATCAAATCATTCTTCAAAATAAATCTTTGATCAGGAAAATAGAAGATGCAAATGCAACACGAAAGTATTAGTTCAGAAACCTCAAAGTTCTAATTGCAAAAACATCAAAAGTTTAGTATCAAAGCATCAAAATATTCTTCAAACTAAATATTGTTGTAGGAAAATAGAAGAACTAAGTTCAACATCAAATAAACAAAGTTTTCATCAAGTAATTTCCGCTTCATCAAGATAATGCTTCAAAAATTAAGAATTCGTCATCAACTAGAAATTCTTAAGGTATGTGCCTACCCTAAAATCGACGTTTTTATGAAAATTTTCGAAATTTTTTTTATTACTTTGTATTAAAGCCCATACATTTAGGATTCCAAAAATGGTTTACTTTAGTTTCTCCGATAGTTAGAAGCAAAGTTATTGCCTAAATTATGAAGCAGAAGTCAAATTTTCGAAACCGAAACTAAGCCATAGAAATGCAAAAAACTCATCTAAACAGGTATTTCTTTACTCTTAGACAATGTGAATGTACAATTTACTTTTAAACATAGAATTAAGTTTTATTTATTTTTTTATTATTGTTCTAGGCGTATCTGGCAACTGTTTCTCTAGTTACGGGATATTTTACGTAAAGGAAATTTCGCTCACTCCAAACACTGTTATTAGGTAGTAAAATAGCAGTTTAATTATTCAATTCAGGCAATATAAGGCTGATGACTGTATTTAACCATCTTAATGTCAAACTTGAACCAGAAATTATTTAAAAAAACTACATAGAAATTGATATTGAGAGAATTAAGAAATCGAAGCGACAAGTCGAACCAAAAACAAAATTATCAAGAAAAAAATTTAAATTTAATTTTTAATTAATTTTGATTTAAATTTAAGTCAAAGAAGGCTGAACTTACAAATACTGTGAATTTTAAGTTGTTAAAATATGTATATAATTTTTTGTGCGACTTTAAAATCTTTATTTGCGTTTTCTGGAAAACTGTTATTTTCATTTTTTGACATTGCGATAAATCTCATTTCTTAAAAAGTTTTTAATATATTCAAATGAAATTGGATCACAGTGTTCTATACATCTCTAGGTATGTTATGAACCTCAAGTATAGCTTAAAGTGCATAATTATTTATTTTAGAGCTGTTTTTATTTGAAAAAGTGATAGTTTTTTTTGTAAAAAGCTGTTGCGTACACAAACTTTGGTATATCTCGGTAACTTTAAGAGGTACACTAAATATTCTGCTTCATAACACAGGTAAATGTATACCAAATATATTATTGAAAGAAAAAGGGAAATACATGCATTAGAATTTGTTATAGGAAGTTTGGCGTAAACGTCAATTTTTACTAAATTTTGACCAAAAATGGTCAAAATATGGAAAATAAAAAATTTGTTCATTAAAATGGCATTTGAATTAACAGTTTTATACACCATTATAACTGAAAACATAAGTGTTGAATAAAAATTTCCTTTTTTTCAAAAAAAGTGCTCCGAAGGTAGGCACATACCTTAAGGGGTCATCCTAAATAAGAGGATGAGAACCCGCCGTGTAAGTAGGCAGAATCTCGCTTCCCTGTGGGATATACGAGGATGGATTAAAAAGAGTTACAAGGGTAAGAAAAAAATATTTATTAACAATAGACAGAAAATACAAAAGGGAATTAAGAGACAAACTTGCTGATCACTTTTCCATATAATCACCAAATCTATTTAGGCATTTATCTGAACGCAGGACCAGCATCACAGCAAATCACCCCAGCACCTCCCTTGCTGGAGAGAAAATCCCCAAATCCATCCACCACATATGCAGAAGTCACCAAGAAACATCAAGCAAGTAAAAAAACCCCAACCTTGCTTCTATACCCAATGAAATCAGCGGAAAAAGAAGAAGTCCTCGAGATTCTAAAAAGAGAAATAGCAAGGCCTTCAACCAAGATTAAAGATGTTCAAAAAATCAAAAACAAGGGTATCGCGGTGCAGCTGGAAAGAGATCAAGACGTTGAGGAGCTTATTCAAACTATTAACAGTAAATAAATGCTCAAGTCCACAATAGAAACTAAAAAACCTAGGAAAAGGCACCCCAGCATTATAATTTACAATCTGCCTGAAGACGAAGTTCAGGAGGCCCTAGCGATTAACGCAGACATTACAGAAAGCCTGAATATTAGGTTCAAGCTCTCAGGCCGGCAATCAGGTACAGCCCACTGGATTCTCGAAACCCCAAGTGAGAGCTTCCATAAGCTGAAAAGGTTAGGAAATTTCCCAATCCACTGGACTATGCACAAGGTCCGGAACTTTTTCCACATAAAGAGATGTAACAGTTGTCAAGGCTTCCGACATCTGGCAAAAGATTCCCTTCCAATAGGCCTTCTTGAGGAAGCTGTGCTGGTCACCATCCCACTAGAAAGTGCAGATCACCTCAGGTGGTCTGCATCAATTGTGCTATGCACAACCAATTCCACGGAACCAGGTTTCCTGCCTATCACCACACATCCGACAGCGGCTGCTCCTGCTACTTGGGAGAGGTAGCCCTCTACAAAGAGACTAGAGACTATTAATGGATTATGCTCAAAATTTGTATCTTCAACCCACCTCCATCCAATCCAATAGCAATAAAAACCAAACTAGCCACAACATTCAACAGTTCAGACTACAAAAAAAATTCAAACTTGCCATGGTCAACGTCCAGCACAACCACAACGGCAATAGATATAATACAAATAAATCTAGCTAAAAGTAAAGTGGCAACAGCTCACCTAGAAAAACTAGCATCGGAGATCAATATAAATCACTTCCTTGTGCAAGAACCTTATGTAAAGGAAGGTAAAATCTCTGGTGTCCCAAGAAAATGGCACCAGTGGCTCTCAAGTAACAACAATGCTGAAATCATCTCGCTGCCATCTACAAATAGCCCAATTTTCATCTGCTCCACAACTAACTTAACAGCAATTAAAATACAAACAATTACAGGCCCTGTCAATCTGATCTCGGCCTACTCCTCCCCATATGCAGAGCTGCAGGACACTGCCCAAGATCTGGCAAATCTTTTAACAAAAATTGGTCCAGAGCAAGCACTTATCGGGGTGCACATGAATGCTCCAAACACACTGTGGGATTATGCGAACAATAGCCCCCGAGGAAACATTATGGAAGACCTCATCTCTGGCCTCAACCTTCACTTGTTAAACGAGAAAAACTCAGAGCCAACCTTCCAGCGTCGGAATGCAAACGGATGGCCCGACCTAACGCTGGTCAAAGGAGTCCAAATGTCCCATAGCAACACCCTCGAGACCCTTATACACTTCACAAGGTACAGCAACATGGAATCAGCAATAAGGTTGCCCCGAAGGCTCCTGCACAAGACCTGCTTTCTGGAACCTGGTGGCCGACGAAGTGCTCCAGCAAGACAGGCCCCAAGGAGTGCACCTGCAGGCATTTGCAGATGATTTCGTCTTTTTGGTCAATGCCGGGTCAAAACATTAAGTCAAAAATCTGGCCAATAAAGCATTACAAACCTTCAAGACATGGACCGACAAGCACAAACTTGATATTTCACTGGACAAAACTTATTATCTCCATATAAACAAAAATAGATCAGGACAAATATGGTACTCAGGAATTAAATGGGGACAAAACAACATAAAAAGAGCATCAGTAATAAAATATTTGGGAGTATTAATTGAGGATAAGCTTAACTTCGCGGCTCACCTGTCAGCAATAAAGAACAAGTCCTTAATCCTTCACCAAGGGCTCAAGAATGTAGCCGGAACAAGCTGGGGACTCAGTAAAAACATCAGAAGACAGCTGTATCTAACGGCGGTGGAAAAGGTCATTCTCTATGCGTCAGCAGCATGGGCCCAGAACATCACTGCCAGACAACAGAAACTCCTGTCTTCTATCCAAAGAAAGTTTCTGCTCAATATCACAGGGGCGTACAACACCACCCCAACGGCGGCTCTCCAGGTCATAGAAGGTCTAATGCCTCTTCACATTAGAGCCAAAATGCAATCAACACTGGTAAGGGTAGGCCGCCTGGGTGGAAATTGCGATTACGAAGGTATCCATTTTGACCATGAAAGCTATGAGCAGCCATCACCACCATCAACAATACACCCTGCACTTTTTAGCCTGGAAGATAGAATCACACATGGGGGACAAGTTCCTTCCAATATAACGCCAACTGAAGTGTGTACACAGATGGCTCAAAGATAAACGATCAAACGGGCAGCGCTTTCTATGTCATTGCAAATGAAGCCATCACTAAAACCTGGAAGGCCAAGCTGAGCCCAGCCAATACTGTGTTCCAAGCAGAAATGCTAGCCCTCAAATCAGCCATCGAGTGGGCCAACACTGCAAACGAAGATGTCAACATCTGGAGCGACAACGAGTCTAGCCTCCAAGCTCTTAAATCCTATAATGTAAAGAGCAAAATCACTCAAGAGGCACAAATGACCCTTCTGGAAAATGCCAGAATCAGGCTCGGCTGGGTTAAAGCACACATAGGCATAAAAGGCAATGAAATAGCAGATACCCTTGCGAAGGAGGCAACCACGGATGGAATTCCAGC